>CABEEJ010003595.1:39449-69672 GCA_901482245.1 Timema douglasi | reverse complement strand
TTAAGGAAATGGGGGGGGGGGGGGGCCTCATGTGGAGATGGTTCTTACCTCTCCAGCTCCTTTACCCGTAGGACTAAAACTTTGCTCAGAAACCACAAAAAATCATTTATCAAAGATTACTACACATCCAACACTACTTCAAAGATATTTAGCCTGATGAGCCGCGATACGAACGCCTGCACATTTATTTTTGCGCCTCGCGTTTTACTACTCGCCCAGGCTGTCACATAGATTCGCTTTTGAAGGCGTGAAGAAGGTATAGACTCGCTTCGGTGGTCGCGTACCCCAACGCGCTAATCTAGTGTTGGACTAGACTGCCAAAGATGGGGAGAACGGGGTTGGATCCCAGTCGGGTGCACTGAGGGTGGTTTTTCTAAACGGTTTTCCATTCTCACTCCACGCGAATGTGGGCGCATTTCCTCTCAATTAAGCCTTCCTAATCTCTAACCCATTAGTGTAGGTCTAATTAGCACACAGGCGTATTACCTGAACCGGTACTGAGGCGTGGTGCTAAAAAACCACGATAAAATTAGGATGAACTGAGCCCAAACCATTTAGGAAAATTCCCTTTCACTGCACATGAACTGGATTCGAACCCTGACCTCCTTGTCACCAGAAAACCAGTCCCTACAAGGTTGATGCCTTAGTCCTCATGCCCATTAATGTGGGTCCCTGCACAGATAGGGAATATCTAACCCACACGGGGTACACTCAGACTAAATGGCGAACTCATCTAGTCAGGTTCGCCGGTGATGGGTAAGTTGAGGTTTGAATCCGAGCTGGGTATACTATGAATGGTGTCCCACTCTACCTCCACACAAATGTGGGTACACTTCCTCTGATTCTATACTTTCATCATCCCTTCACATTTATAACTAAACGCTTATATCAGAGACTGGTAGTAAGACGCGAAGCAAGATAAGAGTAAATATAGGAATCAACATGCCCTGGAATCGAACTTGAATCCGACATTTATTTTAGCACGTTTATAACGGTGATATTAGATCTTGCGACTCAATCTGAAATCATTGTGACGAAGAGGGCTAATTGCACTTGTGGGGAGCAAGAGAGACAAATATAGGCTACAGCTACGAGTATAGTGAGAGAAAAACCCCCACTGCCCCCCAGTACACCACCCGGGTAAACCAGGGGCGCTAGCCACGTTCTCATAATACATTCAAACTGACCTATATACACACCTTTACAGTTTTAACAGAGGACTAACTAACCCTCTACTAGAGATCTGTTGCGAAGGAACCTAAAGAAATAACTGGCTATTGTAGGACCAAGGCACCTAAACAGAGGATTGGCTATTGGAAAACCGCTGTGAAGGTACCTAAAGAGAGGATTGGCTTCTGGAAAACCGCTGTGAAGGCACCTAAAGAGAGGATTAGTCTTCTGGAAAACCGCTGTGAAGGCACCTAAAGAGAGGATTAGCTTCTGGAAAACCGTTGTGAAGGCACCTAAAGAGAGGATTGGCTTCTGGAAAACCGCTGTGAAGGCACCTAAAGAGAGGATTAGCTTCTGGAAAACCGTTGTGAAGGCACCTAAAGAGAGGATTGGCTGCCGGGAACCCGCTGAGAAGGCACCTAAAGAGAGGATTGGCTACTGGAAAACCGCTGTGAAGGCACCTAAAGAGAGGATTGGCTGCCGGGAACCCGCTGTGAAGGCACCTAAAAAGAGAATTGGCTACTGGAGAACCACTGTGAAGGCACTTAAAAAAAGAACTGGCTCCGTTGCGAAGGCACATTAAAATAGAAATGTCTACTACTAGAGATTTGTTGCAAAGGCCCCTAAAAAAGAGGATTGGCTACTGGAGAGCCTCTGTGAAGGCACATAAAAAGAAAATTGACTCAATTGTAAAGGCACATTAAAAGAAAAATGTCTATTAGAGATGTGTTGTGAAGGCACATAAAGAAAGGATTGTCTTCTGGCGTCTGGAGATCCAAGTGTAGGCACTGGAGATTCTTTTTAAGATTTCGGAAATTTAGATCACAGCCCTAAGAGTTGATGCAAAAAGCAATGGTTTGAGCTATCGTTTAGAAATGCATTGATTAAAAACCTCTGTAGGGTGTCGAGTCGTTTTATTGAGCTCAGTATGGAAACAATGCGCATGGAAAATCTAGTCGACAAGTGACGAATTAAATTAGGATTACTTTTTCTTGCGTGCGGGGTAATCATTTAACGATCTGAGCTCACATCTATAATGAAATCTCCACTTACATTTCAGGGGATTGCTTGGAATGTAATTGAAGTTACGGTATTTAAATAAAACTTTCAAGGGAGAAATGTTACTCGCTGCAGGTTCAGGGGCACACACACAGGGGGGTCCACCGGGTCCGAACCCTCCCCACCCCCTCTGGCAAACATGAAATATAAATAAAATTATAATACAAAACAATGATTTAGCAATGTTAAATCCCCTTCGTGTTATGAATATTATGTAATCTATTGAAAGTATTGTTTATCATTACAGTAAATAGCTAGATGTAACGCTAGGTTATACTGTATAATCTTTATGTAGTCTCATTAAGTAATTGGTAATTTCTTCAAAGTATGAATCGTATACGAGTAATTGACTTTTGACTTGTAACTTCTTTACTTTGGACAACCCTGTTACAGGTTTATATTTGGAACAAATTTCCCAGACATAACTATGCCGAGATAAAGTATCTTCAAAGCCCACTTCGATTGCCTCATGGTCTAACGCGCTACTCTCGTAGTAGACTAGACTGCCAACGATGGGAAGCTCGAGTTTCGAATCTGGGTCGGGTGTATCGAGAATGGTTTCTCGCTCAACTTAAATACGGGTTCCTCTGCCTCTAAATATAGCATTCCTCGTCCCGAAAACCATTACCATAGTTAATACGCCCAAGCGTATAGCCCGAACGGGTGCTAAAATAAAGTATCCAAATAGTATCCAGATTATGATTAAGAAAGAGGAGGAAAGGCATTTCATATCTCTGATTGAAATGTCGTCCATTTCAAAGCGATTAGAGATTCATTCAAAACTGATCCTGAGCAAATAACTCGTCATATCTTCAGCGCTAAACAAGTAACACGAAATAAACACAGGTGGTGGAATCTGCAGGAGTTTAGCTGGGAGTACATTTAGTAATCCTTGAGAATGTGGGGAATGCCAGGCCTCCACCGTGGTTCGGATTCCACGTTAAACTGTAGGTCCTCCATTTCATCTCACAATCACCCTACCATTACACATTAGCGTAAGTGCGTATAACCCGAACGGGTAGTAAGACGCGGTGCTAATAATAATAATAATAATAATAATAATAATAATTTAGTAATCTAGTGAGATGAATATTTTCAATGCATTCGATACGTCAGCCCACAATCGAGCCATATCGACAGCGAGCGGTCGCCATCTGTTGGCGAATATAGTGCCAACTTCTGCTAATAGAGGACGTCATGTGGTCAGCACAACGAGCCCTACAGTCGTTAATCTCAGTTTTCTAGACTGGAGCTGTTACTTTTCCTTAAAGTAGCTTCTCATATATGTACTCACGAGGCTGAGACCCACTGCTTCCTAGAAAATATGGAAACACCGGGGATCGAGCCCAGGACCTCTTGAGTCTGCGGCCAGGAACT
Source organism: Timema douglasi (assembly GCA_901482245.1). Classification (NCBI taxonomy): domain Eukaryota; kingdom Metazoa; phylum Arthropoda; class Insecta; order Phasmatodea; family Timematidae; genus Timema; species Timema douglasi. Next base: position 66,066 of record CABEEJ010003595.1, on the reverse strand, counting down.
CTGACCACTACACCACAAAGGTGGTCATTAATGAGCTATACATTATTATATGGTCTATGAAATATTGTAATCTCTGCTGCATGCAACATAAGCGGTCATCTTGCTAATATGTCTTTTAATATAGTGTCGGCTGAGGCCGGCTATTTTATTGGCCTCCAGCATCAAGAATCAAACTATATTAACTTTTTCCTATAATACCGCCATTGTTTTTATATAACATTGCTAGAAGAATGAATGAATGCTTCACCCTCTCCTCCCCTGCTAGCTTCCCCCCTTCCGCCCCTCCTTGACACCTTCGAGCCCTTAACCCCCTCAATGCCCAAAATTGAACTCCAGATACATGCCTACACTGATAAATACATTTAAGTGTTTTGAATTCCACTTTATTCCCTAGCCGCCTTCCGGAATTCTGGGCAGAAGGGAGCGCAAGTATTTTTACAGCTTTTATAGAATTGCAATCTTTTGGCCAAAATAAATCAAATATTTCTCCAATATCAACATAGAGTTTAGTTTTATGCACATGCTAATATTAACAGATCTTGAATATCTGTCAAGGGTGTTCTGGAATTTCATCAAAACTTTTTCTCTTTATTTAAAAAGTTAGTAAGATAATGACGCCATGCTCATGGCAGATATTCAGGAACTGTTGATATCAACATGTGCAGAAAATTGAAATCTGTTTGTACTGGAGCAATATTTAATTTAATTTAATTTAGCCAAAAAAAGTTTTGTCATAAAAACTGTAAAAACACTGACCTTTTCTTGGGGTCCTTCCTCCCTCTTTAAATACCTCAAATACATTATTAATAATAATAATAATACAATACTTAAAATATGGAAACATGCAAATTTAGTGATATTCATAAACACGTTCTTATTTATTGCTGTTTCTGTGCTGCTACAGGTGTCGACTCCGCAACTGCTCATCAAGTCCCGCAAGGCACCGGCTCCAGAAGGGTTCATCGCCCACAGCTCCAAACTCGAGGGGTTTGCCAATTCTCCCTACTATGTCCACTGGAGCAAGGGGGTCATCCAGCATGTTTACATAGTTGAAAATGAGGAACTCTCCTTGGTTAATTTCAAGAAGGGTGTGGCCAGTTTTTTTCAGGTGAGATCTCTGATAGTATTTCACCTCTGGCTGGCAAGCCAAGTCACAGAGGGACCATGCTTTTTTTCGGAGCAAGGAGGCGGGATTAAGAGGAAATGGAACCGATTGCCATTTAGGGTCCATATCTTTTCAGTGATATATATAAAAAAACTTTTTTTTACCAAAACAAATAAAAATATTGCTTCAGTAGATACAGTTGGATATTCGAAACCTAAGCTAAGTCGGTAGCTTGTTTATCTACTGAGCTAAGGGTCCCAGCTTTGATTCTCGGCATGGCCCAAAAAAATTACCAATGATGAAATTAGGGCTTACCCTTTCACAGTGATGAATTACCGGTCGGGGACTGGATGTTGTGCCTGTACTAGTCTTAAGTTATATTATAAGGTATATGAAGTTACGACAGGCCTAGCCAGCCTGTAGTAGAAAATATATGGCTTGTATAAAAATATTGACCCAGGCCACAGGCTGGAAACAGTAATAGATGAAAAAAAGTAAAGTTATTATTATTATTATTATTATTAGCACCGCGTCTTACTACCCGTTCGGGTTATACGCACTTACGCTAATGTGTAATGGTAGGGTGATTGCGAGATGAAATGGAGGACCTACAGTTTAACGTGGAATCCGAACCACGGTGGAGGCCTGGCATTCCCCACATTCACAAGATGTCTTGTCAGAGGTGAAGGAAGGGTTTGGTAATCAGATAAATCTGTGCCGGGACCGAGGATTGAACCCTGGACTCCGGCACAGAAGTCAAGACACCTTACCCCTAGACCACCAGGTGACCTAAAAGTAAAGTTAATTTTATGAAGGTTTTGATATGGGCCATCTCTTTTATCTTGATATTTCATTAATAATAATTATTATTATTAGTGGTTGGTTAAAAATCCAGTAAGGGGCTGTCCATAAACTACATACTCATATCAGGAAATGGTGGAGAGGAATATTGCTCAGTGTAATGAGGGATACAGAGGGGGAGTCAGATTGTGTATAATGTCACATTACAATTAAACATTGACTGTCGATTTTGGCCAAAAACATTTCATTAAAAGGGTTATATAGGCTCTACAATTAAAAATACTATTTAAATTGGAGGACATGTGATATTGTGATGTCATCTTAGAAAAGGCTTTTAAAAAAATGTGACGTTGTGACATGAGGGGGAGGGTAGGGGGTAGTAATGGTGTAAAATAAAACCAAAATTAGCACCTTTGTTTATGAACAGCCCCTAAAGAGTTTCCTATGAATTAAAAAAGCAAAATTAGTAATAATGATATATGGGTTACTTCTGATTCTTATAATGATTGGCACTTTTAGCATTGTACAAAATCTACTAATCTTGGGGGAGTAACCCGCCACCCCTATCCTGACCTGACCTTCTTCCTCCCTTGCAAACTAAAATTACAGTTAATAAATAATATTATCAATTCATAAAATTTAAAATAAGAATGTGCTATTATCGAGCTTTACATTATAATATCATATCGGGAGTCTGAATCCCCTCTCAAAATCTACACTTATATTTAATTAGAGTTAAAATGCACCTTTTCAAGATACTAAATGAAAAATGTACCCTTATATACACATTATTATAGTAACTATTGCATTCAGAATAAACTGTCACAAATTTTGTGAAGGAGTTTTTATTTGAAGTATTGAGTCGGCTTAAGCTAGCTATTTTCTTGTCCTGTCACCTCATGACTCGTACTGTTTGGACTTGTTTATTTAATAACCACAGCTCCCAAAACTTTTCACCAAGTTTGCCAAAGTTGGAAGTGAGACGGTTGGTCACTTGAAATTGATTCCTACAAATATGCAAGGTAGTATCTAAAAAAATGATCTAGTACTCACTTGAAAATGTGACACATTTTAGTAGGAAGTCACAACTTGCAAAATAAATTAAGTAATAAAAAAAAGTTTATGTAAGTTTCTATATATTCATTTGTTCTTGTTTCAATTTGAGTGTGAATTAACTATATTGACAAAAACTAGAAAAAAGGCAGTGGGTCGAATCCACTTTTTATCAAATTCTGATTAAGATTTTTTCACATTAAGTGGCAAACTAATGGCTTTGAGTTTGGTCTGTCCTATAATAATGTTGAGCATTAGTAAGGATCAAATAGCCCCACCAATACTGGTAAAATAACAATGTTCAATAGTAAGTCATAGCATCATGTCATAAACTTACGATTTTGAAAGTTCCCCCAAAATTAAGTTCTCCCTGTGTCCATACATTTACAGTGTGTGTGTATATATATATAATATTTATGTAATTGTAAGTGGGGAGGGGGAAGGCAATTTTGAAAATTGGATGCCTCTAGGAGCTATAGTGTTCTTGGCCTGACTTTCCCCCTAAAATTAAATCCCTCTATTTGCTATTTGAAATGGTCTTCCACCAACTTCACATTAAAAACTTAGGAACATTTTGAAAAGATAGGGAGAGAGGTTTGAACCCAATACCACCTCCCTCCCTCTCTCTTTCTAAGCCCTATACAGGCCTGTATTTATTTGTATCTGAGATTTTTTTTTCTAAATCTTTGAATCTCGAATATCCTTGAGGATTTGAAGGTCCTATTCCTAGATGATATACTAATTAGCAATATATGTTGGTCTTAGTTCCAACTCCTGGACACGCAACAGACTGAGAAAGATACCTCTGGGAAGTGTGTTGTTACCTACACAAGCAAGGACCCACACAATTTCCGAAAGACAAAGACTAACTGCGTTTCGGGGAAGAATATACCTTTCATATTGCATCCTGATGAGGTTAGTGTTCATAGTTTAAGTAGTTATATTATTTGTCAAAAATGTCCAAACATATCACATTCGTACAAGTCTTTTTTTTAATCTCCTTAGCTTAATTATATATGGAGAATATAATTATCTGATAGTATCGTATGCCATATTTTGTTGATACTATTGTACTAAATTTTAGTGGACTATTGATTTAATTGATAATTATTAATGTTAATATTGTAATACAGTTGATGCTTTTAGTAGCATTCCTTTTGCTATTGGAAGTTGTAACATGATATATCTATTGTGTGTGTGAGCCTATGTTCCTTGGTGTTAGTCTGAAGTGAGATGTACTTGTTGTGGTTAGGGTACACTGCACAATTATGGATTGTGTATCTGGCCAGAATGTCCCATAAAAAATTCAACGATAGATAGTGAAATCGATAGATGGCTGAATAAATCTCGGAGAGTATTTGGATGTGTGTGGGATTGTGGACTATTGCAAAGAATGAAGTCGTATCGAAATAAGCAAAGATGACAGTATATAAAAGTGTGTAAGCACCAAATTTTTGTTGTTGATGTGAAGTATTTGTTTGTCAGTAGAAACATAAAAACAAGTTGAATGCAGTTGGAATGAGATATGTAAGAAATGAATGCGGAAAAACTTTTATGGACGGTCATTAATGAATGGGTGCTGAAGGAATGATGTTTGAAATGGAGTTCATTAGGTCATTGGGAAAGCATGTCATGTTGGTTTGAGCATATTGAGAGGATGAGTGTGGATCGAGTGATGAAGCAAATATATGAATTTAGAGAGTATATATATCAAAAGGAAGGAGTAGGTCATGTAAGATATGGCTAAATGTTGCAGATGAATGTGTGAAAAAGAGAAACATTAGTAGTTTTAATAATAAAAGCTCATGTACGACTCATTATATGGATGTTGTTGAAGCGAAGGGAGTATGCAAGGATAAGGAAGTGTGGAGAAAGTTAGTGAGGATGGATTATCTATGGCGTTGTTTTTTGAGCTATATGCACAATTTCTTGCCTACACCGTATGGGAATTGCATGTTTAGGTATGTTTGTGTCTATGAAAATTTATCTATTTTATAATGGGGCTCAAATGCTGTTGAAGTTATTTCTTTTGGATTGTTCTTGACTGTATACACCATTAATATACTTTGTTAGAGATGCTGGAATGGCCTGGGCCAGTCAATGTTTAAAACTAATCGTATTATCTACGGTCACGTATACTGTTACCTGTTAGTTTCCAAACTTTAAAAAACATTAGAAATAACTTAAAAACTTCGATCTCTAAATCTAATACTCTAATTAATGTATATGTATTATTATCAATGATATGATATTTTTAAGGTATTTAATGATATGATATTTTTAATATATTTAATATTATAAAAACAAGCTCATATCATTAATCATTTGTTCACTATTTACTTCGTCATTTTATATATAGTCTCATTCTAATGTACAAACATTTTAGGGGTACTTTCCTTGGCCCCCTTCAGACACCACGCTTTCCTTAGAGCCTGGCCAATATGTCTTTGTTTAGGCTCCTCTCTTAGGCCTTATTATTATTAAAAAACACAATATGAACAGACTATATGGTGGCTCATATTTGTTAAACTGCTTGATAGTTGCTAATAACCCTTTAAAAAGTAATACAATTAATCGCTTATCCACCTGTTTTTGTGTTAAAGTTTATGGGAACAAATGTGACTTCTACACGAGAAGCCGACTATGTCATGTCACGTGACTTGTCCGCAATCCAGTCTGTGAAGATGCACGAGACACACGATATGTCTGTGGTCCTGAGGCAAGAGATTGGCAGCAGAGTGACCGCTCTTCAAGAAATAACACTCACAGGTAAACTGAACAAGATCTTCTTACATTCAAAAGGCTCCTATTATTTGCTTGATACAAACAAATCTCAACTAAGTAGGTTGGTCAAAATATAGCCTACGGTTATTAAAATTACTATTCGATGATTACAATTGAGTAAACGTTTTACTAGTCAAAGATAGTGTTAAAACAATATGTTATCTAGTCGTCGATAAAATATATAATTTTTCTTAAAAACATCAATTGTTTCAACCTAACTTGGTACTCCTGTCCCTTTTATTGTTTACCTGCACTGTATTTTGTATAGGTGACATGTTCTGTACTGTCATCAGACTATTTATATATTCTATGCTATCATAAAATAGTTCCCCTTCTTTTTGTATTAGATTGTTTCCAGATAGCTATGCAACTTTTTGTAAATTACATGTTCTGAATTTTATCCAGAGAGTTTCCCTGTTTTTTGTAATTGGCATGTTCTATATTGTCTCCAGATAGTTTCCTTGTTTTTTGTAATGACGTGTTCTGTATTGTCACCAGAGAGTTTCGGTTTTTTGTAATTGATGTGCTCTGTATTGTCGCCAGAGAGTTTCCCTGGTTTTTGTAATTGACATGTTCTATATTGTCTCCAGATAGTTTCCTTGATTTTTGTAATGACGTGTTCTGTATTGTCACCAGAGAGTTTCGGTTTTTGTAATTGATGTGCTCTGTATTGTCACCAGAGAGTTTCCCTGTTTTTTGTAATTGACATGTTCTGTATTGTCACCAGAGAGTTTCCCTGTTTTTTGTAATTGACGTGTTCTGTATTGTCACCAGAGAGTTTCCCTGCTTTTTGTAATTGATGTGGTTTGTTTTGTTTTGAGATACCTACCCTGTTTTTTTTATTAGACCTGTTTAGTACTGTCAGCTAAAAGTTATCTTGCTCAGTGTATTGTTGTTGGCTAAAAGTTATCTTGCTCAATGTATTGTTGTTGGCTAAAAACTATCTTGCTCTGTGTATTGCTGTCAGCTAAAAGTTATCTTGCTCAGTGTATTGTTGTCAGCTAAAAGCTATCTTGCTCAGTGTATTGTTGTCAGCTAAAAGCTATCTTGCTCAGTGTATTGTTGACACACCCTGTATTGTTGTTAGACAGCCCAGTGACGATGCTGCCCGTAGTCGGATACACTGTCGAGGCCGCTGTTAAGGAACTCGAGGTTACTTCTGGACAGACACTGAAACAACAAATCTTGGTCACGGAGAGGGAGCCCTTGCACTGTACAGAAGAGTGTCCTTCGGTCAGTAAAGATGATGCCCTTCTAGCTAATACGCCAGTTATAAAGGGGGNGATAACTGTAGATTGCAACCCTCCTGAAGATAGCAAGCAACTTAATAGTGGCTTGAGCGTTAAAACACCAATGGGTAGTAAGACGCATTGCTAAAAATATTGGCTTTCAATCTTCTCATTATTTAGATGTGGTAAGTATTAAATTAAAACTAATTAGTGTGAATAATATTTTAATGAATAAATAACATCATAAGAGTAGTTTTATTGTTTATTAAGGTTTAGATAGTTGGTTTGTTTAAAAAAGTTCGAGGAAAGACTTTTATTCTGATTTTTTCCCTCCTCCCTCGATTGCAATGTATATGTTCTTCTTGAGCTATCCAACAATATTGTTTTATTGTTTCTGCATGAACATGGCGAGTTGGTAAAACTTCATATTTTCTGTCAACGGCTTGATTGACTGTGTGAGAGTTTCAAGATTTACTTTAGATATTTAAAACTTGACTAGGTAGAAAATATTCTGGCATGAGCTAATATGAGCTGAATTCTCTTCAGATACCATTAGTAGCCACTTTTGCAAGTTATTCACCCTTAAGTTTAACAAGAGTTATGATTTGTGGTGAAGAGCATCATCACTGTGTTATTTTTCACATTAATCTTTCTTTAGGGAAAATGAAGAAAAAAAAGAATACATTTAGAGCTTGTTGACAAATCTAATGGAAACATCCTAATTTAAATTGAAAAATAAGTATTTGATTAAATTTAGTAGTGTCCCTTCAAAAGTTCTTTACGCCTCTTATTGATTATCTTACATTTTTTTGCAGTGAAAAACACCTCACACAATTTGAGAAAATATTACTCCTCATTTGATATAATCACTGTTGGAATTGGGGGATAAATTTAACAAGTATTTTATCAAGGAAAATTATGATATTGCTTATAATACCGATATTTAACGACTTTGAAGTGTAAGGTAATACTTTGAACCCTTAGTCACATATGCAGCAGAAACGTGGACAAGGACTACTCATGTAGTCAATTTTCAGAATATGATATCTATGAGGGACTATCCACACTAAAATGCATTAACAATAGTTTCGGCTATTTGTTTCATTAATATATGCAATCCTGTACAATTATACATATAATTGTCGAATGGCTGGAAATAGGCCAACTACCGAGTTGCTAATGGCTGTGTTGTCTGATGGCTGTGATCTTTGATAATCACATGTTTATAAGCTGACGACTTCCGCACGTCCGTCTTAGACTCTGCCTTAAACTATGAGTGAAGAATGACCATGAGCACGGGATGAATCCTGGATAGCTCAGTGGTAAGAGCATTGGCGTACTAAGCCGAAGGTCCCGGGTTCGATTCTCGTGTCCAGGTGTCATTTTTCAATTTTCAGAATATGATATCTATGAGGGACTATCCACACTAAAATGCATTAACAATAATTTCGGCTATTTGTTTCATTATTACCATCTTTATCAACAGGTCATTCATCCCTTCCACATCCCTCTACAGCCCTTTTCTCCCTATAAAACCTAGTAGTAGTAAAAGAAAGTATTTACTTTAATGGGACTAACACATCATGTGTAAAATATTTATGTTAAAGGAAAAAATACATTTGTAGTCTACCCATTATTTGTTAACTGTGTTCTGCACAGTGATTGAATCGTTTAAAATAGGTTGTCACTTGGCCTTATATTTTATTACATTATTTTAAATAAACCAATCATGCAAAAATAAAATTAAACTAGTTTTTTCAATTCTGTTGATAGTGGGCTGTGCGGCTGTGTGGTAACACCTGATCGGTGATTGACCGTTGCTGAGGCCATAGGAAACTTTGTGGGCAAGTAAATATAATTAAAGCTGCGTTCGATTGTTAGAGGAAGTAGTTTGCCATCTATTCTAACACTTTTAACTTGCGCGTCGATATTTGTGGTTAAAGATAGAGGGTATTGATGGATTACATTTTAATTGACTGTTCCTCTTTAAAAATGGACAATTCTCAAATTACTAATATCAATTATTCATTACAATAATAATTGAGGTATTATTTTTATTCTTGATTCTATTGAGATCTTTAAAATTTAAAGAGTATCAAGAAATTAAATATGCCCCCCTTTTCTACATAATTTTATTGATTCTTTGGACATTTTATTTTTTTCGAATTCAATCTCTGTGTAACTGTTGCTTTATATAAAATGAAATTTTAAAATTAAAATTATGGCTAGACTTTTTTTATTGCTAACAGTTCTTTTTAACATATAATCTTTACCTTATTTTAAAATTTTATGCAGTTGGTGAAACTGGTGAAGGAAAACCGCGATCACCTGAGAAATGAGAACTTAGGAATCACCCGTTCTGCTGCAGCATTTATCAGGCTCTTGAATGCAGCACGAGGAGCCAAAAAGGAAGAAATAGCGAAAGTGCTCAAGAGTTCGAAAAATAAAGAAATTATGTAAGTTGGTATTAAATAAAAGGGTGTTGGGGCGAATCACAAAATTCACTATCATTTTGATGCCCTCTGATTGTAGCTGATCATGTAAACCTTTGATACTGATCATATTACAAACTTAACAAATGGATGAATGAAAACATTGTGGAAATAATGTAAAGTAATGCAGTGTAAGTGATAGGGAAGGTACAGGGTCGTGTCTTGAGGGTGCAATTTCCCCAGGCCTCATATTATAGGGGACCACATCTCCCCCAGAAATTATCAAATTCAATTACAATTACTATTCTAAATTTCTCATCAAACAGTGTACAGATAATTAACAGAAATAAGTATTCACTTAGTGATATGGCTTTCCTCTATTCCATATTCCTAAAAACCCTAACTTTATGTTTTTAAGATATATGTTATTCGAGTAATGAGCTGCAGTACAGTAGAATACACCACCATTGTGCTATCGCTGTCAATCTACAGACAACAAACAGTGCACTGGCGAAGTTATGAATTTACTTTTGTTAACCTAATTTGATTAATTGTTTACATACCCGCCTCGGTGGCATAGTAGGCTAACGCACGTGTCGTGTTAAGCTCGACTGCTGAGGACTGGGAGATTGAGGTTCGAATCTCGGTTGGGTGAACTGGGTGTGTGTGTGTGTCTTAAATGGTTTTCCACTCTCCCTCCACGCAAATGCAGGTTCACTTCCTCTAATTCAACCTTCCCAATTCCTAATCCATTAGAGTAATTACTACTTAAAGCGTATAACCCAAACGGGTAGTAAGACGCGGTGCTAAAAAAAATTGTTTACATTTAATAAAGAACACCAGTTAAATTTAATGGATTAATCAATATTCCATAAAATATGATAAATTATTATGTGCCATAAGTATCAATTTATTACAATGGCTCAATGCTAAAACTGAAAAACTGGCATACAAAGGAGGGTGGGGGGAGATGCTTAAATTTTTTTCTGCCCCGGGCCTCACATTTTCTTCAAACAGCCCTGGGAAGATAGCCAACAGGAATGCATCATTATGGTATGTTAGTTAAATCTTTATAGAAATATTTAAGCTCTTCTCATAATTTATTCATACACTTTTCACATTTCTATTTTATGATCACTTTAACAACTACGGTACACATACTTTTTAAATTTTTATTGATATACCTTTTTTATGTTAAGAAATACAGAAACAACAAAGAAATACAGACAACTGGCAGCTAGATAGTTGAAAAAATAACTGAAACTTAAAGTTAACCCAACTGAGTTTCATCGTATTTTTAAAAAATGAGAGTTTATACACCAAGGAATTTGCCCACAATTTTTTAATTTTCTGACTATTCAAAGTGATAGCGATGATTTTAGAATATGGTAATTTCTTTTCGACATTCGTTTTTTTGAGTTCTACAAAATCAATTTTAACTTTTTTATATATACCTTGAAGAGGACTATACTCTCAAAAGTTTACAAATTTTCAATAGCAAAGCCACATTACATATAAAAATTATAGCCACTATATTTTGTAACAATTATTTACAGAGGCACTAGTTTCTAAAAGAAAGCTTAATTCTTACCACTTTATGGTTTGACTTAAAAATAAACTACAGAAACATACAATTCTTCACACAAAATTCACTATAAAATGTTCCCTTTCCTTAATTCCACTGATGAGGGTCTAAAAAGAAATAGACCTGAATATTTTAATATTGTTAAAGAATGTTCATAAATCCGAAGATATTTTTTTTTAAATACAATAAATTTACATTGGTTTAAATTAGGAGGGATACCTACCTGGGTGGCCCTGGAGTATAAATTGCTTAGATAAAACAATTAAAAACGCACACACATATTTAAAACTGAGCCTTCACTGCCACAGGTAGCTTCTTCAGGTTCAAAAAGTAACAACAAATGTTTATTCACTGAACCAGAAGAAGCTAACCGTGGCATTAAAAAGCTCATCTTTATATATGATTGTATGGTGTTTAATAGTGCTTGTATGGACAATTTCTGCTCCAAAATATCTCGGGTAAAGTTATTCCTCCTAATTTAAACATTGATTCAACCCAGTGATCTAAGCCAAATAAATATACTCTGAAGATTTACGGGCCAAATTTGATTAAGTAAGAAACCCATTAACAAATCCTTAAAATAACTTTCTACTCTCCTTCTTTTCCACCCAGCACATACCTTTTGGTAGTTTATATAACTATTTATAATGTCTTTTTAGTTTTTTATATTTTTTTGTTCGCCATGACACATTCAAAGTGGAAAGTTAAGATGCATTCCTTTGTAAAATAAAATAGCATGTCTTACTACCTGTTCGGATTATATGCTTATGCGCTAATTATGTTGAGGGTTTTAAGGATTAGGGAGTTTATTTTTATAGGAAGTGTGCCCACATTTGTGTGGAGTAAGAGTGAAAAACCATTTTGGAAAAACCACCCTTAGTACACCTGATCATTATTCGAACTTCAATCTTCTCGTCAAGTACACCCGACCGAGATTAAAACTTCAATCTCCTCATTGTTGGCACTGTAGTCTATTGCGAGAGTAACGCGTAAGACCAGGAGGCCATCGAAGCGGGTTAAAAATAGTGTGTTAAAACCCATGGATGCGAGATAGACTTCATCTAGAGGTCTCTTGGATAGAGGAGGAAAACATTGTTCATGTGTTACCTCTTTTTCTCTTACTCTAGATTGTGGGTGTTCTCCCAAATGGGTCCTTACCGCTCTTATAGCATAAATTAGATTAAGTTTAGACACTTTTTATTTAATATCATGTGTCTTCTGAGAAGAAGAAAATCTGTTCATCAGGTTGGTAAACTTCCTTGTTACCAGCAAACCAAACTAAAGGAGTTTGATGTTTATTCCATGTGCCCACCAATTTAATTTGTAAAATTTGCTATCCTGAAAGGGTTTGAAAACCGAAATTTCTATTAATATTATATGTGATATTTGTTCTTTTGATAGCTAATAAATTTATTTTTGCCATTTACTGACAAGTATTAACACTTAATTAATTACCATTTAATTTACAATATTAAAAATGTAGTCCTATTGATATGCTGGCAATAATCGCAATATGTCATTAACTGTAATCAATTACTGTCAACATAACTAAATATTTAATTTATCAGTTCACAGCTGTATGACCTAGCTGGAGCTACCCAGACGCAGGAAGCCCATGATGCAGTGATGAAGGTTCTTCATCTCGACTACGAGTACGACTTGGATCAAAACGAGAGATACTTCTGGGCTCTCTCTCTCGGATCTCATCCCAAACTATCCGTTATCAAAGGTATTATTTTTAGCACCGTATCTTAATACCTGTTCAGGCTACACACATTGTGCTGACTCAACGTCACCGCTCAGGACATGGGTGTATGCACAGTGTACCTCTAAACTTTTGAAAGATTGTTTAGTTGGCTCGCGGAAGGAAGTAGTTCGGTGAGGAGTGACGTGAGGCCTCTCGAATGGTTACGAGAGGTCCGTCAGAGTTTTGTTTCAGGTGATGGTGATTTAACACCCCTTGATACTGGTTGTGAAAATCAGGGCCGACAACTCTGTTGTTTAGATGCTATTAGTTTTTTTTTTTAGCATAGCATCTTACTACTCGTTCATGTTATATATTTATGTACTAATTAAACTAACGATTTTAGGAATAGTCAGGTTAAATTTAGAGGAAGTGTACCCACATTTACATGGAGAAGTGGAAAATCATTTTGGAAAAATAACCTCAGTACACCCGACTGAGATTTGAACCTCGATCTCCCAGTCATTGGCAGTCTAGTCTACTGCAAGAGTAGCGCCTTCGACCATAAAGCCACCGAAGCAGGTTGGATTGAATTATCCTTTGGCTCTTGTGTGTTTATTGCTACAAACTTGGAACCAAAGGACAAAATTCAACCAAACTTGTTCTTGTCGATGTCTGGGTGATCAAGGTTTGAATCAAAGTTAGGTGTATTGAGGTTGTTTTTCAAAATTGCTCACAGACCACTAAGAGGGAGCTAAACAATCTTGAAATTAATATGGGCTGAAACTTGGTAGATTCAAGCAATATTTTCACTACATACAATGTGAGTGACACAGAAGTAAACCAACTGGCAGATAAGTTAGGTTAGGCTTTGATAGAAAACAAATAAACTTATCTCTTAATTTTTTTTAAAACATTCTTCACACTACCTTTTTCTATCATGTGTTTGTGTTAGGGAAAACTGTAATGAGAAGTTTGAAGTGTGAGATGTTTCTAGAAATGGAAATGGAAGTTTATTTAATTCTAACAGAGCTAGTAGCCCCAACAAGTGGTGGGCCCAGAAAGTTTCTATGGGGAAAGTGAGGGGGGGGTGGGGGGCAAACAATCAAAGTTGTGGCCAGGATTAAATTTAGGAGGATAGGGGGGCTAGGAGGCAAAACTCTTTAACCACCGAAGGTGAAGAAAATGTTTGACTAATACATTTAAGTTTTTTTTTTGTGGTGACTAAGAGCAGATATTTTGATAGTGTAATTGGCCTTCACTTAGATACAATGTATCAAAGCTATTATTTTGGTACTTTGTTCCCATTTGTAGTTTTGGGGTTGGAATCCAAGAACCCTCTCCAGGAAAAGTGATACATCTAGAAGCTACTTGGAGGGGTCTTGCCTCAGATTAAAAAGTGATTTAAATGATTTTAGATTTTTTGTGTGTGTAATACCTGTACAAAAGCCTTTTTGAAATTAGTTCCTCTAAAAGTTATTTAAAGTACTTATCCCCAGATTATTATTTTTAGTTGGATGCTGTAGAATATATTTGGAATGGTACTTACTTGGAGATATTTTTGAAAATTACACGCCTTTAGAAGCCATTTGGTATGGTCCTAGCCTGTTATATTTTTGAAAATTAGATGAACCTATAAGATATTTGGAATGATACTCCCTGGAAAGTTTTTGAATATTGGATAGCTTCTAGAAACTACATTATTCGCCAAGTTTGCCTTTCAAGGTTTTATTTGTCTGTCATAAGAACATGAGCTTGATCTATATCTTTATAGGCTCAAACCTAAGGCATCATGGTTCAATCCTAGCCTAGATAAGTGTTATTGCAATGTGGTGTATTTCAGATGTGTTGAAGCTAAGTGAGAAAGAACACCCCAGTGAGAAGTTAGCAGAGACCCTTGTGCTGACCGTGTCTGCTATGACCAACAGATTTAGGAGGCACCCTGGGAACAGCAAGCATAAGGTAACAAACAATAAACGTAGCTATCATTTGATTGAAAGATGACACCTGTAAATGGAATTTTGAGATCTCTATCTAAATGTGCCAGTGTTCACATACATACAGTCTCTCTAATGCTAAACTTTCTCAGTGCATTACTCGACACCTGGCTCACAATCCACTTAATGTTTGATTAGTATTTACTTAACATAAAGATACAGTGGTATATTATTAAAGCACCATGAAGCGGGCGGTACTACTCAGAGTGACCAATGGGCTCAAATTCTTTAATTTGACACAAGAGCTAATGTGGGAAAAAGAAGGTGCCAAGTAGAGCCATGTTCCATGTCCCCATGTTCCTGGAAAGACAGCATTGGAGAGAGCTTGTTTGCCAACACCCCACCCGACAAGCTAGAGAAATTCAACGATGGTGAGGGCGTAAAACAGAACCAATGAATTTGGATTATTTGGAGAAAAAAAACGTTCTCTAAAATTGAACTAGGAATGTTAAGGTTGTTATGGTATGTTTCAAGTACTTGCAGTTTAGAAGGTTACTGGCTATAGGTCTAGAAAATAAAGGTTAAAAAGAAGCCATGATACTTTGCTGTTGGAGAAATGCAAACTATACTAAAGGTGGTATCTGCACACCGTAAACAATTAAGGTTCTAAGTATCAGTATTGACATTGCTATTGATGACGATATTAATTAAGCTTACTTTAAAAAATGATAACTTTGACACAAGAATGAACCCAGGACCTTTGGCTCTGCACGCTAATGCTCTATTATTGAGCCATCCTGGCTCATCTCGTATCTAGAGCCATCTTACACCAATTGTTAGCATATTGAGTCTATATATGGTAGTGTAAAATGGCCCTAGATACGAGACAAGAGCCACTATGGCTCAATAATAGAGCATTGGGGCACAAAGCCAAAGGTCCCGGGTTCATTTCCCGTATCCAGGCTGTCATTTTTCACTTAATTGAATGAATCAAATTCAATTATCAGGATTAGTTCAGTTTGATAACCATCAAGTATCAGATACACATGAACTAGTAATAATTAAAGTTAGTTAGATTTTACTCAAATTATCAATCTTTATTTTCAAGAATGGTAAACTCTGAAGTGAGATCAAAACAAGATTGAACCTAAGTTAGAACAAAAACAATAAATTTGTAATATGTTATATTTTCCATGAGGTGACCTGGCGGTCTAGGGGTAAGGTGTCGGACTTCTGTGCTGGCAGCCGGGGTTCAATCTTCGGTCCCGGAACAAATTTATCTGATTAACAAACCCTTCCTTCACCTCTGACAAGACATCTTGTGAATGTGGGGAATGCCAGGCCTCCATCGTGGTTCGGATTCCACGTTAAGCTGTTCTACCATTACACATTAGCGTAAGTGCGTATAACCCGAACGGGTAGTAAGACGCGGTGCTAATAATAATAATAATAATATATTTTCCAAAACGTTTGAAAGGCACATACATGTAAAATATTTAATTACTTATTTCTATCTCTATCACAGATTGTTTCAGATGTTCAGAGTTCCCTGGAATCTGGTATATCTGCCTGTAATTCTGAGGAGTGTAAACAAAAGTATCTGCGTGCATTCAAGAACCTGGCACTAGAGGACACAATACCGACTCTACTCAAATATGCCATCAACGGGACAAGAAAGACCAGTGTGACAGCCATGAAGGCCATCAGAGCACTCCCTGTCACTATGTGGAATGACACGGTCAAGAAGGCCGCAGAGAGGATATACTTCCAAGCAGGACGCAGGTGCGTGTTACCTGGGGTGTAGTCCATTCACAGTAGCTTTGCAGCCTTTTTTTAAAAAAAGTTTTCATATTCATCTGCCTGGCGAATAAGTAATGTCAATTAACTTCCCTTGTGAAAGGGACAACACATTTGTGATGGATTAAGTAACCAAACTTTGTTAATTATAGCTATAGCTGCACCTAAATATTAAAAATAATATTTAAAGAATAATATTTGTGACTGTATTAATTTTAAAAGGTATTTTAATAACTTTTCATATGTCAGAAAAAGCCAAATATACCATGATATCATAAACCAACTATAGCATTAATTTTGTTTATTCACATAGTATTAAAAGGATGAGTATTAACCAGCTATAACTGCACCCCTCACCAGGGTAAGCCTTATTAAACAAAAAACTAACTAAAATTGAATTAAACCAAAACGTTCACAGAACTCATTTAGCTTCCACTGTCAATTATAAGGATATTTTGTAATTGATAAATTGATTAATTTGTCATGAGTCATAACCAATTTATTCCCAACCCTTTTTGTACTATTATAAGAAATAATGGTTAAAAAAAAAAAATTTCTTCTGGAAATTTGATACCTATTGATAAGTTAAAAACAAGTTAGGTAATCACTGGTTAGGTGCTATTCCTGTAGTACTTTGTTGTTCGAAATGATAATTTAGACACATGGGAGCAGCATGCATATGATTAGAAGAATAAGTGGATGGGCACCACAGACATTGTTTAGTGAAGGAGAGAATGCTTTGGGAATATTTTAAAAAAGTTTGAAAAATATGTCTTTCATTGGCTTAGTTTAAAAATTTGTTGGGACTGGCCAAAAGTCATGGATCATTTAGGCCTGGTCCAGCTGAGGTAAATAAAAAGCGGCTCAACCAGGCTGAGAGGGGCATTCCTATCTGATTTTTGTAATATTTGTTCAAACTTTGAATCAATTTATCATTCTCATGGATATCTCGTACATTTCTTTAATTTGCCTAAATATAAATGCATATTAGACTCTTAATTTACACCTTGATGATTGGGTGCTTAAATATAATTGCATATCAGACTCTTAATTTACACCTTGATGATTGGGTGCTTAAATATAATTGCATATCAGACTTTTAATTTACATCTTGATGATTGAGTGTTTAAATATAATTGTATATCAGACTCTTAATTTACACCTTGATGATTAGGAAAAATCCAAAAGACTTATTTCACAATGATAATTGTTTTGGTTTTTCATTGGAAATCACACTTGCGAGTTTTAAATCTGTAGGCAGATTTTTTTTTAAATCTCAGAGCCAACGTCCTTGTGACTACAAATATACTCTCGTCTAATACAGAAGTCTCTTAACTTTTTCTATTCACAGCGGGCTTAGTGTTTCAGTAATTTTTTCATGGCGCCCCAAGGTCCAAACTCAAAAGTAATACATAACACTTCTTTTAGATCCAAGCAACTTTGTTTTTGTCCTACCAGCTTATTAGTCATTTTAAAAATAATACATATAAATAATATTTTTTTAAATTCCATTACTAAACCACAATTACTTAACAATGGTCGAGTTCAGTAGTCTTGGAGTAAAGTGCTCATTTCAGGAACCGATGTCCATGGGTTCAAACCTGGCCATAGTCACAGATTTTTCTTGAGCGATAAAAATCTGTAGCACAATTTCCTTTGGAGAGGAAGTAAAGGCGTTGGTCCCATGTCAATTGTGGCATGTAAAAGAATCCTGGAAGGTATGTGAAAAGTCCTTTCCCAGCAAAACTGGTTGGCTCTTTCGTTCTAACTTAAAGAAATTTTCGTGTGCTGATATAATCAGTCAGTTGAGAAAGTGCATGTTAGATACCTCAAATGGAAAATACCTGTTGTGTCTCTGTGAGTTTAATGCGACGGGTTGAGACACAGAGCTAGGAACTGGGGAATACAAATGAAGGCTAACTTGTGTTGATGTACGTTGATCCCTTGGGATGACAAAGTCAATGTATTGTCGGTGTTGCAGGTATGACTCTAGCTCCAGGACGCTGTCCCTAGACATCCTACTGGAGTCCAGTCCTAGCAAGGCTCTACTCCGGGATCTCCTCCTATCACTGACCTCCACAGACCCAGCATATGAGGTCAAGCAGTACTTGGTCCAAAGACTGCGACAGATAGGGGAGAGAGATCTTCTCCTCAACAATACAGTGCGGGAAATTGTCCGAGAAGAGAAGATGCTCAACACTTACCACATCCAGGCACAAAGAGGTGACACCAACAGACATTCTGTCCATTGACAGCACATCTGACATGTGCTATTTATTTATTAGCGGGATTTAATGTACACTCCACCTACCTTGACGGATTACATTATGATCCTATCTTATAAGCTATACCAGCAGCTCCCAAACTCTTTGAATGGCGTTACACCACAACAATCTCCGAAATTTGGAGTACTACCAAGATGATTCTGGATATTTACTATTTCTCTACATTTTTAATGATGCCCGTGGATATAATAACACACATTGCGCGACTTCGCTGCCTCTCTGAGCTTGAATCAGTGTTGCCACCCCCTTGATCACTGGTTAAATCTGTTTTACTTTTGATTGGACTTGGTCTGAATATATATTTATAAGATTTCATGAGGCTCTATCTTTTTTCAACTTTAATTTTCTTCTTTTATTTGGTTTCTCTGATGACTTACCACCAGGAATAATTGTGTGTACCACTGGTGGTTTACGTCTTACAGTTTGAGAGCCGCTAAGCTAAAACATAACATAATACAAGGTAAACTTTCAGGGTAAATGAAGTTCATACTCTCTAAATAACAGATCAAATGTGCAGACACTATACAAACTAACTTATCTTTATAAAAAACAAACACAACACCCACTTTCCCATCTGTCGTTTGTTACAGATAAAAGGAAGACTCTAATTTCATTGATGGTAAACATTTTGGATTGTACCAGGAAATGAAATTTGGACTTTTGGCATCTTATGCAGATGTAGTCCTGATTGAACTAATATGTCTGATATCTGATTTTGTTAGTTAATTTCACATTAAATTTAATATTTATTCCCAGTAAATTACTTTTTTTTTTCAAGCAAAGTAGCTTGAAGTGCAAACTAAATAGACAGTAATATTACAAAGTGGTAAGTGTAAGAATTTTAACAATGGGCTTACATTTTTAATTTTAATGCAAATAAATTAATTTATGTCACTACCCAGACTGTTTTCGAATATGTGTGATTTTATAAGCTCATATTCTCACACAAAATAAGATATAATTTTCAATATAACACCACAAATTATTGGGATACTTTAATTATCTACAAAATAATACATCCAAAACAGTGTTCACCTAAAAAATGATGCCAAGATTATTAAGTAGCTGGGTGGAGGAAGTATAACACTTTGCAATATTTGACAATTTGTGCAACAAACATTGATTTTAGCAGGGTGTTCAGTAAAATCAGCAGGGTGGCGCAACCAATCAGAAGGCTTTATGGAGGACACTACCTAGAACATGTGAGAGACAGTGTCTAGCTACACCAACTATATCACCTAAACCAAACACGACATAACCATACTTACAAACACGTCTCAGCTCCATAGGCACACAATTTCTTCTGTTTCGTCCATTCCTTCTCGATCACTTGCACAGTCTGTATCTTTGACTCATATCATGTGACACCAGCTGCACATTAGATTTGTTTTGTAATTATTAAATAATATTATGTAAAATAAAGTCAATCAATAAAAATAGTATGTTATTTTTGGGTGAAAATAAATAAATGGACAAACAATGGGCTTGCAAATTTCTGGAAGTTTTAACAATTGGCTCACAATAGCCCACTATAGCTCACTACTGAGTATAACACAAGTCTTGTTAGATGCTGTTGGAGGGTAAATGTTATTTTGAAGGCTGTTATAGCAACCTAGACCCTCTCTGTGGTTAGAGTTCCTGGATACAGATCCAGAGGTCTCAGGTTTGATCCCTGACACCTCCAGATTTTTCGGTAAAGCAATGGGCCTGGAATAGGGTCAGGATGTATTTCGTAAAAACAAATGAGGAACTACTTGAATGAAAAAGTAACATTTCCAGTTTATAAAATTGAGATTGATGGCCGGACGGTTCGTTGTGTTGACCAAATGTCACCCTCTATCCTCAGAAGCTGGCACCAATTTCATCAGTAGATAGATAGTGGCCGCTCGGTCATTATAGCTAGATTGTTGTCTGGTGCTATGGAGTTGATGTTTTTATATATAGCAACCTATTAAACAAAAATTTAAAAACACTAAGTCTCTTGCCCGGCTATAATTTAAAAAAAGAGATTTGTTGTTTGTTTTTAATTTAATTAATAGTCAAATTATATGATTATAAAGCCTAATCTTTCTTGGAATTGCAAATGAATAGCATTCCTTTGCCCATTATTGTGTACAGCTTATACTAAAGATAAATGCACATGTTTTCTGATATTGAAGTTGTATATGGTTGGACATGTATGCTAGCTATATATGATGCGTACTCATGTATTTCCTACCTCAGATTTGTAACAATAATATTACTATGTGTCTATTGTTAACAGGCTTGACGACAGCATTCACTCGGTCCTTCCTGAACCACCCTAGTCTCAATGGCAGTCTGGTCAGTATACAGGAAGTGTCCAGCGGTCTGCTCAAGAGGGGGATAGTTGATATTGTCATAGATAGAGCTGGCCAGTCACAGGAAATATTCTCTGTGAGTTGTAATCATTATAACTGTTATTGATATTTGAGTCACTTAATGTCTTTTTTTACTTTGTAAAAGGGTTGTTGGCTACCTCTTATTAGAGAATTTCAGGCATTGTCACAACAACAAAATTACCCGCCTCGGTGGCGTAGTTGGCTAACGCGCTTGTCGTGTTAAAGCTTGACTGCTGAGGATGGGGAGATCGAGGTTCGAATCTCGGTCGGGTGAACTGGGGGGGGGGGTTGTTCCTAAATGGTTTTCCACTCTCCCTCCACGCAAATGTGGGTTCACTTCTCATAATTCAACCTTCCCAATTCCTAATTCATTAGAGTAATTAGTACTTAAAGCGTATAACCCGAACGGGTAGTAAGACGCAGTGCTAAATATTATTATTATTATTATTATTATTATTATTATTAACAACAATTGCTTAGAGTCTTTTTGAAACAATTTGCAAGATTAAGATGTGAATTAAAAAGTGGGCTTTTTATTCAATAACTAAATAGCATGTAAATAAATATCTGATTAAAACAATGCCAACCTTTTACATTTATTTAAAAATACACAAATTAATGCAGTTATAAAAGAGCATTCAATTGTAGGCGTTGATCTTGGTGGTCTTGGGGTAGAGTGCTCTCTTCAAAACCTGATGTTTGTGGGTTCAAACCCAGCAGGGGTCGGCAGATCTTTCTTGAGCAATAAATATCCGTAGCACAACTTTCTTCAGAGGGAAAGTAAATCCGTCTGTACCGTGCAGTTTGTAGCATTTAAAAGAACCCTGGAAGGTGTGTGAAAATACCTTTCCTGGCAAAATTGGTAGGCCCATTTGTTCTTGCTCATAGAAATCTTCATGTGCTGATATAATCAGTCAATTCAGAAAATGTATGTTAATATACCTCAAATAAATAAATTAATAATAAAATGATTGTAGGTAGTACCTTTGCAAAGTGAAGCCTGGCAATGACTGGAATATAATTTAGCCCTTCATGAGTCTATTATATATAGGTTTTACTGTAATTCCACTACCCCACTTCCTCTGCTTCGTAAAGTCAAGCATAGTGAAGCTAACATTTTGAATGGATAGATATATAATACAACAGTTAGCAAAAGTATACAGACCCATTATCAATCATCAATCATCAATTTACCTTTTTTTCTCTTTTTTTTTAAAATTTGCTTTTATGTGGTGTGACAGTTGTTTTGTGCTTATTTTTATGTCCCTCTTTGTATTTGATAAAGGATAAAAATCATGGTAGATATTTTACCTTTTGAATTTATGTGATTCTTTTTACTAAAGAGTATGTCAACATTGTGGATTATATTCTACCCATGCTTGTTACTATGGAGGGGAAAAAACCCACACATTTCACCTAAGAATATACATGACATAATATACACTGTTATTAACCTTATTATTTGTTCATTGTACATGTTCATTTCCCAAAGCCTTATCTAAACAAATATATTGGCCTGTAACTCAGAAAATATTGATTTTTTTAAGTCATTGTTTAAACAAAAGTTATTTTATTTTTTAAAAGTCCTAGAACATTAAATGGTTAGTCATTTAATATCTTAAAAAATCATGGAGATATGATCAAAATTGTAAATTTCCACTTATGTAAAATACCATTAGTTATTTTAAAGGAAAAATTAGATGAATCGATTTTTTTTTTCATGTTGTCTAAATTCGAATTTTAATCATATTTTAATTCAATTTTGAGACAGTTGATTCAATCTTTTTTTTAACTTTTAAGTACATTACCCATAATTTTATGGTTGGATGGATAATTCCAAATTTACCCCCGGGCACTCTTATGAAAACCCTAGATACTCCAAATTCATTCTGATTGATAAAATGGTCTTAGCTTTAGTCCCAGTAAAAGAAAGGCAGACAGGTAGACAGACAGACAGACGGTGCATAAACCACTTTTTAAGGTTCAAAGGCCTCATGAAATGTCAACATCCATCAAAATCTCGAATTCAATTTTTTGATGATCATTATACTTCTCTCTCTGAGGGGTTGCAAGAAAGTAAAAGTGAATATTGTTATACATGTATATTAAAATCTATTTTTA
Organism: Timema douglasi; assembly: GCA_901482245.1. Taxonomy (NCBI): domain Eukaryota; kingdom Metazoa; phylum Arthropoda; class Insecta; order Phasmatodea; family Timematidae; genus Timema; species Timema douglasi. The sequence goes on along the minus strand of CABEEJ010003595.1, from coordinate 42,893 downwards.
TTTTGTCTATTTAAAAGTTTGGATAAAACAAAATGAGTAAAATTATTATTCTCGCAAATCTCTATATTTTATCTTTTAGGTTACCATTGTAAAAACTAATTGAATATAACTAAGTTTAGTATTAGATTAATTAGGGGTTAGGCCCTACTCTGTAGATTATACTAAATTTTTATTCTATTTTTTACTTCCTCATGACCCTTTGGTGAGAGAAATTATTGTGATCAACGAACTAATCAAATTTGAGGTTTTGATAGATATTGACGTATTTATTATGATATATGATAATGGTAAGTTCTATGATGGGAATGACTGTGATCTGTGACTCAGGGTATGGCTAATAAAGTATCATGGATGCAGATATTATTATTATCACTGTCATTATTATTATTATTATTATTATTATTATTATTATTTATATTATCATTACCGTGTCTTACTATCTGTTCGGGTTATACACACTTAAAATAATGTGTAATGGTAGAGTGATTGTGAGATGAAATGGAGGACCTACAGCTTAACGTGGGATCCGAACCACGGTTGAGGCCTGGCATTCCCCACATTCACAAGTTGTGATTAATACACGTATTGTCAGAGGTAAAGGAAGGATTTGACAATCAGACAAATCTGTGCCGGGACCAAGGATTGAACCCCCCCGACCACCAGCACAGAAGCCTTGACACCTTAACCCTAGACCGCCAGGTCACCGACGTAGATATTACTAAGATGTATTTATTAGCAAATTTTTCTACCCTAAAGTAATGTTAATGCAATACAGAACATATTGTGACCAACTGTACCTGAAAAAGTTGTTTGTATGATGCAGTCCGCCTGGATTTATCTCACTCTATAGCCAAAACTATTTTACTGATAGGGAGAAAACCTGGTATCAAGGGTTTTCATAAAGTTCCTCGTGAAGTTTTTGGAATTAGATATATAACCCTAAAATTAAGGGTAGTTTAATTAGGGGTACAAAGATAAAAAAAAAGGGATTGTCTCTAAATGGGCTCAAATTATTTTGATTAAAATTTGTATCTAGACATTGTTTAACATTATAATCACAATGGAGCATCTTGTTTTACCACTAAAATGACTTTGAGAATGCGTTAAATAAGTGAATATTTCCAATTTTGATCATGTGTCCGCAACTCATTGAGATATGAAATAACTTATAATTGCAAAGTTGTATCACTATTAAATATAAACTTCAAAAACTATTGATTTTATACTTTTTTTTAAAACTATTGACAAATATAATTTTTAAATAGAAGTCTGGGAAGTGGAAAGTTGAATGTTATGCTCTTTGGTGAATGTAGATGTTACTTTTTTCTGGATGTATTTCTTTAGGGTGTATATTTTTTATGGAATGTTACTGCAATAGTCTATATTATTTTGTTTCACATATCTTATAAGTTTTGAATAAAAATCTCCATTTTTAAGTAAAGAAGTGAGAAATTCTCTGCGGTGCACCATACCAACTATTTTAAATTAATTTAATAGCTCATTTTTAGAGGCAAGAAAAACTTAAAAAAGTTAGATGCAAAAATACTAAATAAAATGCATGACAAAATGCTCACAAAATTTCTGAGTGAGATTAAAATGTGTCCTTTATGAAAGATTCTTTATACAGTAACAATTTTGGTTTAGTTGATTTGGTAATTTATTCACAAATACCACCGATTTATCAATTGACAACAAACAGATTATTTTATAATTACATTTGCTGCAACTATTTGTCTGAAAAAGTATCTAGGAAGTGTGTTCCTAAGCTATAGTTTATTATGAGCCGCATCTCAGAAACCATGATACGAGTGGTTCAGGCCCACAATAGGGATCTTTAGTAATGCCTCTAAACATACATGTCTTATGTTTCAGCTGGGCCTGTTTACCGGAGGTCTGGGTTCATTCCTCTCCTCTGATGAAGAGCCCTCTGACCCCGATGAGCTGGAGGAATCTGCCACCGCCGGGATGGAAGTGACTGCTCTCGGGGTACAGGTGCGGCCGTTTGTTTTCTTCAGCGGCCAGGGAGAACTCATGGGCCACGTGTGGTCGGGCACCGGCTCTGAAAAAACTCCAGCATTCCAGGTGCTATTTCTCGACATAGAATATTTAAAATGCAGACATACAAGTTTCAAATCCCATATCTTTCATGGAATAAAGTATCTTGAGTATGCTGCACTATGTCCTTTAAAATAAACATGATAGAATTTTAAAAAACAATGCACAGATATAATTTTAGTGTGCTTGATATTTTCTAGAAGAACTGTGACATTTTAAATATTACTAGTGGTATAATCATAAATATGTCATATTATATATTTATGTAGGTATATGTGTATGTATATAGTCATGTTAATGATATTATACAAGTTCAATAGAGCTTTTTAATAGATAGTAGTAATTATCAATGCACATGCTTTGGCGGCTGCATGGTCTAAACTCTAAGGCATCACTCTCGTAATAGACTAGACCGTCAATGACTGGGCAATCAAAGTTTGAATCCCGGTCGGGTGTACTAATGGTTGCTGGTTTTTAGATTGTATGGTTTTCCTCTCTCCCTCCATGTAAATGTGGATACACTTCCTCTAAATTCAACCTTCATCATACCTAACATACTTCCGTAATTAGTACATTTGCATATAACCTAAACAGCTAGTAAGACACAGAGCTAAAAAAAATATCAATGCCGATAAGATAATATTAATAAAAGAGCAGTGGTAAGGCATGCAAGTATCCAATGTTACCACCAGAAACAGTTGAAAACAATGGAGAATATATATTTAAATTTAATGATTAATACATAGGCTTACAATGGTAATATAGTATAGGCTCACTTGATAATCTGTAAATAGAAAGTGTGAGGTCAAGCATTTCCACAAAACAGACTGTATACGAAACCTGCTGTGAGCTATGGACGTTGCATGGGTAACATTTCAAAGTGACCATTGAGAAGTGCAAGGAAAGGCTGTTGGTTTTCACTCTCTTGGTTTTCTCAATCCACCGACCTAGATTTCAGTTCTGTCCTGATATGTATGCTCTTTCCACGTGGGGGAGGATGAACTTTCTATGAAGCCAAGGAAAATAAACATAAGACTAAAGTGAATTAGTTCAAAAGTGGTTTTGTGAGTTAAGAGTTAGTGCAAGTTGCTTATTTGAATTTTCAAATTTTAGCTCATAAAACAATTTTATAAATCAAATTTCCAAAATGCAATTTATTGAAACTTGCATGTTTGTATATTCTACCAGTATACATGAATAAAAATGTGTTCATAAAAATTTAATAATCATAATAATCATAGAATTATGACAATTTTTATAAATTTTAAATTATTTTGGATGGTATTGTATTTCTTTTGATGCATTTGCAATTTCCAGTACTTAAATTTTCAAAATTTTCCGTGGGAAAAACCAACGGGCCCCGCTTAGTTGGTCAGTGAAACTAACCCC
>CABEEJ010003595.1:4136-39005 GCA_901482245.1 Timema douglasi | reverse complement strand
ATATATATATATATATATATATATATATATATATATATATATATATAATCAATATTATATTTATCAGATACATCTATTCATAAGTAAATTGGAACATTAGTTAAGTTACCATAATATGTGAAGGAATTAAAGAGAACATGTACTGATAATGTTTTATCATTTAATCATACAGTACTTATATCTTGATTTTACTTTTAACTCCACACAGCTATATATTACACATAATTTTCATTGATAAACATATTCCTTAAATACACAAAAATGAAAAAAAAGAAGACAAAAACCCCTCATAAAATGAGATGCATCACTTGGCTTACAGTATTTTTACAGTTTTCCTATGTTGATTAGCCATCAGCCACTTTTCATGTTTACTCAGTATAAGAGAGATAAATTGATTGTACATAATATGGCTATGATAGTATCAGTAAACGGTACATCCACTTTAGACACCAGCTCTGTTACAGCAGTCCTCTATATGGCATGTGACTTCTTTCAGACAATAGCTCTTCTCCAGGACCACCTGGAATATCTGCCTCTGCAAACAGGCTTCATAGCAGAGCTAAGTCTTATTGGCGCAGTTTCATTTGACCTTTCCGGGCAAATACAGCTCAGTCTCTGGAACAAGAATGCCCATTCTCTTGTTGAGAAAAAGTGAGATTTCATTCTCTGAATCTTGTTGGTTTCTATATTAACCACTTGACATAATGTGTGTGTATTCAACACCTTAGCTCATTCGGTAGTATGTCTGTCTACTGAACTAAGGTTCCCGGGTTTGATTCCCAGAGTGGCCGACATATTTATCATTTGTGAAATGTGGGTTTACCCTTTCACAACGATGAATTAATGGCTGGCGTCTGTATGTTGTGCCTGTTCTAGTATTTAAGTTTGATTATAAGGCACCCGCCTCGGTGGTGTAGTTGGCAAACGCGCTTGTCGTGTTGAGCTCGACTGCTGAGGACGGGAAGATCGAGGTTCGAATCTCGGTCGGGTGAACTGGGGTATTCCTAATCCATTAGAGTAATTAGTACTTAAAGCGTATAACCCGAACGGGTAGTAAGACGCGGTGCTAAATATTATTATTATAAGGCATACAAAGCTAAGACAGGCCTAGCAAGCCGGTAGTGGAAAATATATGGCTTGAATAAAAAACTGACCCAAGCCAGAAACGGTAATAGATGTAAAAAAAACATAATTAGTTGATATGTGTCAAATCCTATCCATTGAATCTGAATCTTAAATTTTCTTTAGAGTCTCAAATTCAAATTCAAATCTGTGAATCTTTAAAAATGCACAATTTGAATTATTGTAAAAAATGTTTAAAAATCAATCTAAAATATGTTGTATAAGGCTTGGAGCTGCTGTCATATTCTATTTTGTTTGTCATGTGTACTGTGCCATTGTTATGTTGAGTTGTCTTGAAATACATTTCATGTCGAGGGAATTATGAAACTAACAAGTTGGCAAGATTGGCATGGCTATTCTTGTACAGTGATCTTGTGGTTTGTGTTCTGGTAGAATAAAGTGAACCATTCATGGAGATACTAGGGTTTTGTTAATGTCTGGCTTAGTTAATGTATCGTTAACTAATTACCGTACATACATAACAGCCATAAAAAACAAAAATAACACTTTTTTTTAAAAGGTTATTTTAATACCCATTATTTTCTCCCCAGTTACAAAAGTTTTTATAGTACCTAATTTTACCAAGTGCTTAAATTTGTTATTTGAATTAAGTCTTCATAATAATTGCCTTTTAGGTAGGCCTACTTTTTTGAGATTTTAACTTATCTTCATTCTCTCAAATACCATAGGATTCGAGGAATCTCAAATAAATATTTATTAATAATTCTATAATGTTATTGTATTTACAATATTTCACATATCACCATAAAATATGGCTGAAGTATATGATAACATTTTCAATACTTAATGTCTAAAAGATTAAATAGCTTTACTATGCAAGAAGTAAAAACTGATCCTGTAACCCCCCTCCCCGCCCACCAGTTTATGGTAATAAGCATAATAAGACAATTTTTTTTTCTTATAAATTCGAAGAAAAAACATCAAATGTTTGAATCTGTACTATCCTTAAGAATTAAAGGGTGTCTAAATTTAAAGAACACATCTATATAGATGAGAAATTGACAATTATTAGATCCTTGTATTTCAATATTGATGTTGATTGTTTCAGTGCTGGCATCGCTTTGCAGGGCCTCGTAAAAGTAGACACGTCATTTGTTCGCAGTCAGGTTGAGTTCAACCTTGCCACGGAGGTCAAGCTTAATTTGGTCTCGGACATTGATTTCTATGGTAACTTAGCTCTGTGCTTACAATTGAAACAACCGGACTCTGTTGTCAGGTAAAGTCAAATTTTAATATGAAAAACCAAATCTGACAGCTAGAAAAGTTACTTTTATAAGTACCTACCAGGGAAGTTTCTGTAAAATACATTGTGTTGGTAGCACGAGGAGCATTGGTGTGTTAGGTAGATGCATTGTAGGTGACCTGGTGGTCTAGGGGTAAGGTGTCAAACTTCTATGTTGGCGGCCGGGGTTCAATCCTCGGTCCCGGCATAGATTTATCTGATTACCAAACCCTTCCTTCACCTCTGACAAGACATCCTGTGAATGTGAGGGATGCCAGGCCTCCACCGTGGTTCGGATTCCACGTTAGATTGTAGGCCCTTCATTTCATCTCACAATCAGCCTACCATTACACATTAGCGTAAGTGCGTATAACCTGAACGGGTAGTAAGACGCAGTGCTAATAATAGTAGTAGTAATAATAATAATAATAATAATAATAGATGCATTTTATAGTGTTTAGTAATGTGATAAGTGTCTTTACTTTTAAAAAAATCTAGTTAAGAACAAAATATGCTTGTAATCAAACAAGTATCTCTGATGGAGAATTGTTTAAATTTGCCTTCTGTGCGATCCCACTGTCGAAATCTATATGACTACAGGGGACCAACCCAGTTATTTTGCCATCGGTCGACCTTACCAATAGAAAAACTGTCACCTCCATAGTGCGTAGAAATCTTTACTTACTACCCACCATTTCTCACTACCACTCTAGTGTAAAATGTCCCTCTATATTTTCCATGCCATATTGAATTATCCTTCTCACTCTTCCCAATACCTTGTTCTATAGATACATTTTATGAAAAGTGAACTTGAAACGTAATCTATAGTTAGAATATAGCATATTGTAAGGGAGAAAAACTTTGTTTGCTAATGCGTTGTAATATTGTTGGCAGACACAACATTTACAAAGTGGAGAGAATACCAGGTAGTAAACACAGGCTACGCAAGTCCAAGTACAAGACCATCCCAGTGCCTGGTCGAACATACGCGCTCAACAGGAAGAACAATGAGATGTGTAATGTAATACACAAGGCATAAACAAGTGACCTTTACAAGCAGTGATGTCCCACTCAACATTCACGCTTGGTATTACACATTATAGTTATCATCAATTTCTTGTGATGTGGGACTTCTGACTACATGAAATAAATAATGAGAAAATATAAGATGATGTGAGAAAAAAATATTTAAGTTACTTTAATTATGTTTAATGATCTAACTGTCTACCCAAAGTCAAACTTAAAGGCTGAATGATAGAATTTTAAGTCAATTAAATTAAAGGTTTAAAAAGATTGTTGTTATTTTCTTAAGGATTTTAGCTAAGTCAATAAACAACCTAGTTGATAAAAATTTTATAATAAAGGAAATTGATAAAACTAAAGAAAAAGGGAAAATAAACTACTAAGAATAAATTTGATGAAGAACGCCCACATAGGGAAAGAGGAAAATTGGGGGAAGAATCCAATGCACAAAGGTGACATCTTCTTCATTTCTTCTGTCTTCTATAGTAGAAGTAGTCACACACACACACATTTTAACACTAATAAAATAATATTTCGGCATTGTTGCCTTTATCAAACACAAAGAAGAAGAGAGTACAAATAAACACAAACAATGGATTACTCCACGGATGTCATCTTTGTGCATTGGATTCTTCCCACATTTTTCCTCTTTCCCTAGGTGGGCTTTCTTCATCAAATTTATTCTTAGTTTATTTTTCCTTTTTCTTTAGTTTTATCAATTTCCTTTATTATAAAATTATCTAGCCATTGAGCCACCTCATTCTTAAACATTAAACTAGTTGATAAAAAAGTAAGTATTAGTTTAAATATTATTTTCAAACTAAAATTAAAGTTGAGACATTGATGAGAATTCTTTTATTTTCAGTCTTTCCTTTTTATATGACACTTTAAAATTATTTTGATTTCAATATTTTGTAAAAATAAGACTAGAACACAGGCACAACATCCAGTCCCCGGCCATTAATTCCCCACTGTGAAAGGCTAAACCCACATTTCACTTGTGAAAAATTTTCGGCCATGCCGGGAATCAAACCCGGCACCCTTTGCTCAGTAGATAGACATGCTGTTGAACGAGCTAAAGTGTCAAATAGGTAAGATGTCGGATTGTATAGAAAATGTTATATTGAAATAAAATACATATTCTGACTCATCTCTACTGTTAGTAGGAATAGGTAAATGTTTATTATTGACCTGACTTAAGATTGTTAAATCATAAATAACTTGTATATACATTCCAGATTATGTACGTGTTGTTCATCCCTCTCTGAAATTTACTTGTGAACAGAACAGAATGCATTCTCTCAACATAAGAATGTCATCTTAAGCTAGAAGGCTAGGACTTTCTATAATTTCTAGTCTTGACATGTGTTTCTGTACATGCTGATTCTCGATTTTGTGATGCCATTGGATAAGTTGGTCGCCTTGTTTCCAACACAAAATAATTAATATAATCGTTGTTATATGGTTTAAAAGGGCACATTAAAACATATATTTTCTTGAATAAAAAATGTTTTAATATTATTTTGATCAAAGGTATTAACTACTACGCAAAGAGAAAATAAGCCAGACAATATTTTGGTTTTATTATAAATCGAATATTGGTTTATTGTAAAAATATAGTTTATAATAAGTTTTCAAATTATAGGTTAAAATAAAATAAAACTTTAAAACAATGCAATCTATTTTTGGTTAAATTTATTGTAAGATGTGTTTTAAATACTAAATTGCTCAACGATGCATTTAATAAAAAGAATCATAGTATTTTCGTTATTTATTTTTGTAGAATACATAAATAAATGTGACTTAAAATGTATGGACATAAAATATTAAATGTGTTTTTTTTTTAATATTGTAAATTTAAAGAAAGTCTGGTATTTCCCCTTTCATCATAAAAAAGTGACATAGCTAATTTGATCCACATAATGCAATGAACAGCAATCAGATACCGAAACTTGTAATTGAAAATATCCCTACAAAATATTAGTTAACTGTGTATTAACTGATTAAAACATGAACAAACAAATGGATATGATGTTAAAAGATGAAAAATTTGACCGAGAATCCATCATTTGGATTTTATTTGACATACTTTAATCCATTCCTCAACTTGGCCTCATTGTTATAGCTACTATGTTGGCTCGTCCCCTTTTCCCTCGCACATCGGTTTTTAATGTTAAATAAATCGAGAAACTATTTCTCATTACATTCTCTCATGTGTCTCTTTATATGAAACAGGAATATTTCCGAGAATTTAAAACTTATGTGTAACTGGAGGTGTAAAGACCTGGGAGGCCTAACAGTGTAAGAAGAAATTAGAGAAGTTTTTTTTGTTCCTATCTAGGTCTAACCTAAATAACCTTTCAGGTTGGCTTCCTTCACCATCACCTTCTTTACATTATTGTACAGTGTTTCTAAAGTGTCATATCTATTTTCAAGGCACAAGTCAATAGCTTATATTAGTATCATTCCAATATAATAAATATAGCCATGCTATAAAATATTATTATTTAAGGGAAACCCTCTTTTTAAAATGTCATTTAAATTATCATCTGTTAATTTAGATATGTTTCAATTTTTATCAAGGTAGGCAGGCAGGCCTTATTAGCAGGTAAAGTGTATATTGAAGAGTATTATTACTAGGCTACACTTAGAGTTTCTCCCATGTGTAAAATTATATGTGTGAATTAAATTAATAATTATTATAGAGCTCTAATGAATTGCCTTATAATCGATTGAGAACAATATATTCTGTGTCCAACATTAAAAGTTTTGCGACATAAAACTTGCTAGTGGATAATACATATGGTCACTGCTCATTTTATTTAAAGCATGATTAAAATACAACACGTTGAAAGAATAAGACAAACATGTTAAAATAATAATATATTAAAAATACAAAACAAACACATTAAAATACAATGTGTAAAGAGATAAAACAAACATATTAAAATATAATGTGTAAAAAGACAAGACAAACATATTGAAATCTATTATAAAGGTTAAAAATAATCTCAATGTGAGATAAGAACCAAGTGAGTCGCTTTATAAATGTGACTCAAATGGTGTTTAAAAATTCGCCTGACCTATAAAATTGAGTAGACAAATGACACCACCTGCCCTGTCACGTAATAAAAATCAAAGGTCACCTTTAAATTAAAGATCCAGGCGAATAGGAGCATACTTGTGACACTCAACTAAAATGTGGTACATACTAAGGGGAGCATTGTAAAGCTCACACACTGGAGGTGGGTCGCCTCTTAATAAAATCCCATGCGTCAGAAATATATGCCCGACGTGGAGTCTTGTCACGATGAACTCCTCTCTTCTAGACTTTTGTATAAAAGAGGGCCATCGTGACACACCGTCCCTGATGGACCGCAGCTTGTTCTGAGCAGGGGTCGAAACCCACTGCCTGTTCCAAGTGCAAAAGACCCCACGCCGAACATGACCCTTTGGATCTAAACACATGACACCTAAACTCTCTTCAGGACGGAGATGAACTGTCTCCTTGATCGCCCAGTCCACCAGTTCATTTCCTGAAAGACCATCTTGACCAGGAATCCAGCAGAAGGTGAGCCGGGTGCATGATAAATCAATTAAAAAATTTTTGCTCGTGTATGATTTGCACAAGGGGATTCCAGGAGAACAAAGTGGATAATGCCAACAGAGTACTCATGGAATCTGTGCAGATAAGAGCAGAACGATGACACGGTATAAAAAACAAATTTTAAAATGGCGTATAATTCCGCTGTAAAAACACTGGATTCACCAGGAAAATCAAATTTAAAATTGGTTTGTTCCACCACGAAAGCACATTCTAGAGAAGCTTCTGACTAGAGCCATTCATGTGGATACGCTTATATCCCTGAAAGTGAGTGGAGAAGAACTCATTAAAGGTCCTCCTATATACAGCATGTGGTGTGGTTGCTTTGGGGAACTTGGCAAGATCAAAATGGCAATAAGGTAGGTGTATCTTCCAGGGAGAAACTCAACCTGGTGATGTGGGGATAGCCTTTGGCAGGACTATCCCACACGTGTCGAAAACCGATAGAATCCGGATCCCAACCGTCCTTGTACTACGCCATTTGGTTTCATACAAGACACGATTGGAGGGATGAACAACATGCTTAGGCATGCAATGCAGTTTCGACACTTAAGATAACAGAAGATAGGACCGCCGGTAAGAAAGAGGGGGCTCACCGGTGTCTACATGGAAGCTGACGACTGGACTAGTCAGAAAAGCACCAGTAGTAATTCGAATACCAGCATGGTAGACACTCTAGCATCTTTAATGCCGAAGGTCTAGCTGAGCCATAAACAAAACTGACGTAATCAAGTTTTGATCTCACCAAGGGCCTATAGAGACGCATCAAGGTTTCCCTATCAGCACCCCAGGACCGACTGCTTACTACTAAAAGAATGTTGAATGCTTATACACACTTTACTTTCAGGTCTTTGATGTGGGGAATCCAAGTTGGTTTAAAATCAAATAAAAGTCCCAGGAACCTTACGGTCTCGGAGACAGGTAAAACAACGTGGTCCATTAAAATATTGGGGGCTGGCTGTATTCCGCGTAATCTATGGAAGTGGACGACAGTCGTTTTGTCCGCAGAGAAACGAAAGCCATTATGAGATGCCCACAACCACAGATTGTTTACAGCGAGTTGTATCTGCCGTTCAGTTCTGTGGAAACTCGATCATCTGCAATAAATATAGTCATCCACGAAAATGCATGAACGGATAGGTAGGTGCACACTGTCAACAATGTTATTTATTGCGATAGCGAACAATGTACAGCTCAGAGCACTGCCCTGAGGCACCCCATTTTCTTGAGTAAAATCAACCGATAACTTGTTATTTTAACCTACCCAGAAGTGTATCTTACCCAGAAGTGTGTATCTGACATAAACTTATATTTAGCACCACGTCTTGCTACCCGTTCGGGTTATACGCTTAAGTATCAATTACTCTAATAAATTAGGAATTGGGAAGGTTGAGTATAGGGAAAGTGACCCCTCAATTGCTTGGAGGGATAGTGGAAAAACATTTAGGAAAAAAAACCGTTTACACAAGCGAGATTCGAACCTCGATCTCCCCGTACTCGGCAGCTTAGCTCAACATGAAAACAGTGCGTTACCTAACCACGCCACCAAGGCGAGTTCTATCTGACATAAAGTTATTAATAAAAACTGGGAAGTTCTCCTGAAACTCCCAATTAAAAGGGTTTTTAAAATGCCGTAAGATGCTGTTTGTAAATAAATGCGTTACGAACAGCCTTATCGAGATGGACGAGAGGATCCACCATGAATTGGTTACGGCAAAACCACATTTAATAGCAGATTTTTGGATTCGAATACCATACAAACCATGTATTAATTATTTTTTCTAATATTTTGCATACACAGCTAGTTAAGAGTATGAGTCTATAGCTAGTTGGCTCTAATTTATCTTTGCCAATTTTATGTACAGGGATAACGGTTTCTTTCCGCCACAGTGTGGGGAGCTGACGAGATTTCCAGACATTATTGTATAGGTTTAAAATGCTACACGCGTCTGGCAGCCAGCTGACGTAACATTTCATAATGAATATCGTCAGGGCTGGAAGCCATTCTTCCCACCTGTGACAGGGCATGGGTCAGTTCATCTAAACAAAAGTAGGAGTTATAAGCCTCACCCTGACTGTGACCAAAGTCAATAGTATTGCGCTCGATGTTACACTTACGCACCGCGAACTCGTTAGAGTAGCTCGCAGTGCTAGAGATTGTGGTGAACATCGAGCCCCCAAAACATTGAAGACCTCCACACGGGAGGGTACAAGTGGACTGATAGACTTGAGGCCAGGTATATTATTAATGGAATCTTTGCTTCTACGTAATTTACGAATACTGTCTCAAACCATAGTTGTGGGAGTGGAAATTGTAAAGGTAGAAATAAACAGTCTTCAAGACTCTCTTCTGCTTTCTCGAATAACACGACAAGCTCGAGCGCGTAGAATCCGGAGTGACTCCAGATTCTCCTTAGTGGGACGTCGATGAAAGAAGCGTAGGGCCCTTCGACGGTCAGAAATAGCCGACCGACACACCTTGCTCCACCAGGGAACGGGACGGTGGCGCGGATTTGGCAAAGATTTAGGGAGGGAAGCCCTCGCCACCGCGATGACCGTCGAATTAAAATGCCCAGCCTTAACATCGACGTCAGGAGAATGGGGTTCAACAAATACGGTGAGCTTGCAAAATCCATCCCAGTTAACACGTTTAAGCACCCATTTCTATGGAACAGCAACTAACAGACGAAATAAACGTCACTAATATCATCGACATTTTTTCAAACAAGGAAAATAACATTGTAGGATGTTGTAATTAAATTGTTCACTTCAGAAATAACAAGGTGTCTGATATTTCCCCCACCACCTATACTTTGTTTCGACTTTTGTCGAAGTATACTGTGTATTGAGGTATTGTGAGGTATTGATAAAGGCGGCAAACTCAGGGACCGCTCCGGGCAGCATCAACTCTAGCTACGTCATTGCTTCGCAGCCTCACCTGTTACGCTCCCCACCTCTACCTCTGGTGTCACAGAGGAAAGAATGGGTGGCTCGACAATGGCCGCAGTTTTTTTCACCCCGAGCTAATCTGGTGGTGTTCCCCGAGGTAGACTCAGGGGTGTTCCCCGAGGTGGACTCGGGGGTGTTCCTCGAGGGTGACTTGGGGGAGTTCCCCGGAGTGGACCTCTTGGGGGGACGGAAGGTGGAGACGACCTCTGGAAAGAGGTTGCCTCCTGTACAAGTTTTGGCACCACCGAAGTTGATGCGGTATGAATATGAATGTCTTGATTAGAGACCAATTTCACAGGTTGCGTAGACGTCTTAGAGAGATTAACTGCTCAATGGCAGTTGGGACAGATAATTTTTTGACTAAAAATCTAGCTATGTGAAGTATGAAATACTGGGGCCAGACTGGATACGTATTCTTTGCGTGCCTGGGAGTAAGAGATCTACTTTTCAGATTTAATCTCCAGGAATGTTTCTATACCTTCCATTTCAAACAAGCCCTAGACAAGCAAGAGTGTGGATCCTTGCAGCTTAAGCAAAACTTAGGAGACTCTCACGGTGTATCGTGAGCCTCCTGTCCACAATACGCACAGGTTGGCTTACCACGGCATCGCAGCTTCGTATGCCCAAATTCCTGACACTGAAAACAACGCCGAAGATTAGGGACATACGGCCGGACACTGAGCACGTGGAAATTTGCTTGGATCTCCTTTGTGTTAGAAACTCACTCAAAATGCAACAGCAAGACCAAAACTATTTGGAGGAAGGAGCTATAAGCCATGAGGAGGTAGTAGCAGAACATCAGATGGACTTGGTTATATCTATGCAGGGTGTTATGAACCTAATTTTGGAAAGTAGTCGCCAGCGTGATCAAACTCTTTTTGAAATGATGAGATCACAGCAACAGCAAATACAAGAACCAACTTATAATATAATGCCTGATTTAACGAAAATCATCCCCCACTTTTATGGTGAGTCATCAGGAATGAACGCGTCTGAGTGGCTACAGATAATCAACACCACGGTGGAACTCCATAAATGGCATAATCCGTTCAAGTTAGAGTCTGCTAGTACTCACCTCATAGGTGCAGCTCAATATTGGTATCGATCCCGTCTATCAGAAATACTCAGTTGGGATCAATTAGAACGTCAATTCCGACGGAACTTTGTGGGAACTTTAAGCCTCCCAGAAAAAATTGATCAAATGAAGAACCGTGTGCAAGACAAAAATGAAAACACACATTTTTATTTTCATGATAAAGTGCGGCTATTTAAGACCCTGGGATTAGAGTTCACAGACACTAAGAAACAACTTGAAATTGGCCTGTGGTCACGTGAATTAAGTACTCTCGTCACGAGCAAACACCATGATGACCTGGATGAAATCCTTCATGACATAAGGGATTTCGATTAAGTGAATGCACAGCGATCAAAATGTGTTGCAGATCGTCCTGGCAAACAGGTTTCATGTAGACCAAAGGAGCAACCTAGGTTAGGCCTACAAACCCGAAGTGACATGGTCAGCTCCCAAGAGATAAGTCAAGCAAGAGGCCGACTATCTCAAAATGAAATAAAGCATGAGCGACCAGATTCATTGTATTATAAAAATGAAAAACGGGAACAACGTCATTATGATTGTCAAAAGTATGGACACATTTCTCGAGACTGCTCGGAGACAATAGGACCTATAAAATGTTTAGCGTGTGGGAAATAGGGCATATCAGGCGTTTCTATACTAACCGAAACAGGCAAGTGGAAGAACAAATTCAAATCACTAGCACTGAGAGGAACATAATTGCAGATTTGGAGAAATACTTGAAGGAATTTAAGATAGGACCTGTATTATTTATGTCATTAATAGACCTAGGCAGTTCATGTTGCACAATACAAGCCACAGCAGCCATCAAGTCTGGGTTGCCAATTCAACCTTGTAAAAATAGTTTACATGGGTTTGGGAACACAGAAAATGTGAACACTTCTTTGAGGAGAAAGGTTTTGGACATATATATGGATAGTGCAGTAGGAGGTGATGTGGAAATGCTGGTTGTCCCAGACAATACACAAAGTACTGAGGTCATTATCGGAAGGACTTGGACAGAACTGCCAAGTATGGCATTTGTTAAGATAGGAGAATATTTATTTGTTGGAAATGCTGACGAAGATTCTTTAAGAAATTAAATCTACCAACAGTGAAAAAGGATAAACCAATTAAACTGCGGACACTATCAACCAACTAATTGCAAGGGAATAGCATTAATTTTGTTCAAGTTATGTCAAATGTACCTCAAGACGGCCAACTAATGTTTGGTGGCACTGTTTATAAGCCAGATGAGAACGGGGAGTTCCCCATGCAAATTATAAATACAAGTAGTGAAGAGATGTACATGAAGGAAAATGTCAGTGTGGGTCGTGGTGAATTAGTGAACATAGTGGATGTCGATCTATATAGCCTTACACAACCTATCAGTGACAATGGCTCAAAGTGTAAGAGTATCGGGAGAGAAGACCTCCTTATTGATAATTGTGCTAATGAATAAGACATAATTTCATTAGTGAAATTGGTGAATGAGTTTATTGATTGTTTTGCTTCCAACCTGTCAGAGTTAGGATGGACTAACTTGACTAAAATGAACATAGTTGAGATTCCTGGCAGCAAACCGGTCGCACGCAAACCGTACCTAACGAACATACAAGAAAAGGAAGCTATAAGAGAAATAGTCAAGGAATGGAAGGATCACGGCGTCGTGACGGATACTAAGTCGCCATATACGAGTCCGGTGTTACTGGTAAGAAAGAAAATTAGGAAAATAGATTGGTAGTTGATTATCGACGGCTAAACCAATAAACCACATTGATTACCCCACATTGATTACTAATTTGAAAAACTTTTGGGTAGCACGGTGTTCACGGTATTTGACTTAGCCCACGGATATTTACAAATTCCTTTGCATGAGGAGGCGAAGGAGAAGACTGCATTTGTTACATCAGAGGAAACAGGTCAATTTGAAGAAAAAAAAAATTGTTTGACTAACGGACCAGCTGAGTTCCAGTGTGGGATGAACCGTGCATTAGGTGGATTACGAAATACGATAGCTATGTGCTACTTGGATGCCATCCTAATCCCCACTAAACATTGTCCTGAATTGATAAATAGATTAAGACTGGTCTTCGAAGCCGTGAGACAGGCTCACCTTACACGTAAACTAAGTAAATGCGAATTTGGTAAGAAAACCATTAACTACTTCGAGTTTGTGATTATAGAAGGCACCATACAACCCGGGGCACGTAAAATATTGGCAATCAGCGAGTTTCCTAAGCCCAATTCCGTTCATGAAGTAAGGAGGTTTCTAGGGCTCACTGGATTCTTCAGACGGTTCACGCCTCGCTATGATAAAAGAGCTGACCCACTTAGTCACTTATTAAGGAAAGACTGTCAGTATATGTGGGATGAAGAGCAGAATAAGGCATTTGAAGACCTCAGGAGTACGCTCATCCAGGAGCCTATGCTTAAGATTTATGATCCTAATGCAGTCACTGAACTACACACAGATGCAAATGCTCGGGGGTTTTCTGGAATGCTCCTACAACAAGGTGTAGATGCTCGTTTGCACTTAACATACTGTGCTAATTACCACTCAAGCAAGCTCTAATTAATGGCTATAGTGTGGTCCATGGACTGCTTGAGACAATTCTTGATAGGCATTAAATTTACAGTTGTGACCGATTGTCAAGCATTAGTTTACATGAATGGAAAGCGAACGACCAACCCACAGATTGCTAGGTGGTACAATTTTATACAGGAATATGACTTTTAGGTAAAACATAGACCAGCTGAAAAGATGGCCCACGTGGATTCCATGAGCCGTGCAGCAGTGAGCTGTGAACAAGATACTATGGCAGAAGTGATTAGTGATAGGTGTTTTTAACCCTATCTATTGAGGATAAAGTACTAGCAATGCAATATAGTGATTCAGAATTGAGGGATATTATACGCATACTCAAATTACCCCAACAACACAGAAATAAAGCTGAGCGTAAAAAAGGTAGTTGATTTGGAACTTGTAAATGGGAAAGTGTGTAAGTTTTAGAAACATAATCAGCAGACATCCAAACTTTTTGCTATCTCTACAGTGATGAGAAAAAGTCTCACCGTCAAATTTCATGAATTGTTTGGACACTTCGCAGTCGGCCATAGTGTTGCTAAGATGAAAGAAAACGATTGGTTTCCTGGCATGAAAAGATATGATAAACATCATATAGCTCACTGCTTTGAGTGCCTCTGAGTAAGGTTCCAGAGGGACGAAAAGCTGGGCTGCTCAACCCAATACCTCCAGGCACTCGGCCTTTTCAAATTGTGCACATCGATCATTTAGGACCTTTTCCTGGAAGCTCAAAGGGTAATTGTGAACTCCTTGTAATCGTGGATAGCCTAACAAAATCTGTGAATCTCTATGCAGTGCGTGATACGTCCACCAAAAGTGTATTGAAGTGCCTTGATCTTTTTTTTATCAGCATAGTATATCAGCGGGGGAAAAATCAGTGACAGAGGAACGTGTTTCACTTTACATATACTTGAAGAATTTTGTGTTTCACGTGGAATATACCATTTTCTAAACTCGGCCAAACACCCCCAAGACAATGGGCAGGTAGAACGAGTGAACCGAACCTTAACACCGATGATACCCGTTTCATCTTAGTGGACAGACTTAAAGGACTGGGATAAGAATTTGAAGAAGATTAAACGTGACCTCAACACTGCTATCAACAATACCAGTGCATACTGGCTAACCAACAAAGGGGCAGTCGAAGTACAGAGGTCCTTTTGTGGTGTTGAAAGTGTCCCCAGGTGGCAACACTTATCGAGTTAGTCAATTGACAGGAGATGTTAAACAGAAACACTATGCCACCACTGCGCACGTTTCTCAACTCAAGGCATGGGGTAGCAAAGACAAGATTGATGATGGTGATAGATGATAGTTCAAATGGATCAGAGCTGAAGACAACCAATCCTGATAGCAGTCCTGTGACATTTTCAGACAGTTCTGATGTTGGTGAAACTGGAAGAGATCAAGCCAACCCAAGGACTCAGCCTATTCGAGAACGGCGTCGGCCCTAGTACCTAAAGGATTTTGTCACCGGAGCGATGTGATTAGTATGGCATTGTGTGCTATTGTCCGTATATTGTGTATATCATCTAGTAATAAGATAGTTTAAGGGTGATTTGAGAGTGTATTTGTATATGAAATGTGTGAACAAACTTCATCGAGGACGATAAGTGATACAGGATGGCCGAGTGTTAGAAATTCACTGAAACTTATTGCGTGAAGTTGGCGAGACTTGTGATTGTGAAGGAGAGATAGGACAGTTAGTGTGTGGAATGGGGACGTGCGGAAGTGGATGAGAGGTGTGCGAGCGAGGGTCGTGTAACGAGGCTGTGTTTGTGCTATATGTGCGTAGCACATATTACGTTGGATCAACAAGTGTGAGATTATTATACCATAGCAGTCGCAAAAAGTTAGGATATACGTATCCGTCTTTTTCTCTTGTCTTTTCTTTTATGTGACAATTCGGTAAACTTCGGTGACATACTGAGGCGAAAGCTCCTCACATATATCCTCAACGCTTACACAGTCGAGGTCATAGGAAGTGACCACTCCTTTGTAAACATTTAGGAACCTGGGGGTTCCACCTTCACCGGTATGTGACTTGTATTGCTCAACGGTATTTCAAAGATTGCCATTACTCTGGATAACTGAATATCAGTCATTGTCTATGCACTGATCGTGCCACTACGTAGTTTTCTAATTGATACAACTGATTGTATTGCACCATTTATCACTCTTTCGAAGATAAACGGGCTGACGCGCTTGAGGTTGTCGTTTTCCTCTACTTGAGACATTACCAGGGAGCGGGACTGGGGCCTCACCATTTCCTGGATTGTTGGCGTAATAGGGTTGGACGGCCTTACCCGTTTCCGCTATTATCAATATTACGGCCCTGCAAGCGGCCGAGCATTGAGATGCCAGCAGAATTTGGCAGTACGTTGCTATCTGAAAGTGAGGTGTAAGCTTTGACAATGGTTTCACCCATGCCTTATTTGGGGACAATCTGCCCAATACTAAGATCTTAGACCCATGGAGGAGTCAAGTTGGTTCTATTAGATGAGGCCCTGTTAACCCTTTTGATGACATGATAACCTTCGTATGGGGCATAACTAGGAGAAAGGTCATAGCAGTAAGTGGGTGCAGGAAAGTGCCAAATTTACGTCTGGATCCTCATGAACGCAACCGATCTTTTCTCAAAGTAGGGTACCTGGGTAGTGTCATCCCTAAGGCCCTTATACTAAGATATTACAACCGGCGCACTTTCATGAAGTAGCTCAAATAAGTTGGTATCCAAACATTGTTTAAGGAAAACCATTTGTCGTTAACGTAGGAGTCGTAAAGCTTCTGCACAGGACTGAACGGCTGTGGAAGGAAAGAAATAAGAAAGAAAATAGGAAGGAAAAGGATAAGAAAGGAAAAGCATAAGCAAGGAAAGAGAAGGGAAAAGGATAAGAAATGAAAGAGAAGAAAGAAGAAAGGAGAGAAAAAGAAATGGAAAGAAAAAGTGAAGAGACGCAAAAGTTTTTAAGAAAAACGAAAAGACTTTTTCTTTTCTTGTTTTTTTTCTTGTACTGATTTGAAGAAAGGATGGTGAGAAAGGCCGTGCTTTATTAGCGACGAATACTATGTCCTGAGCTTTCTTTGATAGCTTCTAGAACGAGACTGAGACTTGTGAGATTGTCAGATTCTACTAGCATCTGCCTCTTCAACGCCGAAGACTACATGCCGGATGAAAATAACATGAGGTGATATTAACACTCAACCTAAATCGTGATTCATCTTTTGTTGGACACTATAACATCGACTAGACTGCATTCAACGATTAACATTTTACTACTCAAAGTTCAAAGGTTAACCTTAATTATAATTTAATTCATTGACGTAACATTTTTTCTTGTAGACATTTGTTTTGTTTCAACATTAATTCTAGAAAGAAACTCATTTGGTTATTTTGCTATAACGACTTCGACGAATACAATGTACTTATTTTAGTTTTAATTGTTTTAATGTTCTTGAGGAGATTGACGGTAAAGATATATTTCTTCCAACATGACCCAGAGGTCCCGAGAAAGAGAGAGTCCAGTGCTCAATTAATTTGTAATATTAGATTTAGTTTTCTTTCAAATTTCTACTCTGAGACATTGTAACAGAGAAGTAACTGTTGTTTTGTTTTATGTAATCAAATATATAATTAATTCCCCATTTTTCTATGTAAATACCCATCCTCATTATTGTTAAAGTTGTATTAAATATTAAAAAGATTTAAAAAATAAAGATACAAATTTTACATAGTGGTGCGTCGCCTGGGCGGTGAGATTGGGTAAGTGTATTAGTTGTTGTCTTGCCCACTTTATTTAACTTGGAGCACAATTGTTACAAAAGGTATTAAGCTCGTGGAGGATCACCTGAAGAGACACCTTTAAAGGAAAAGAAAATATATCAGAGGTCACAAAATACCAATTTTATTGCATAATTTTCAACTTTTTAAAAATAATCTTCATTAATTTATAAGAACTATTTTCTATATCCCTGACAGTTTTATTTTATTACATTTTCTAGCTCTTTATTTAGTTATTTGGAATTAATTTTGTTTTCTAGTAGCTTAAGGAATTTAATCAATTAAAAATATGAGAATATTTGTATAAATCTTCTTTATATTTTTTGCATTAAGTTATATTAAAGAGTGTTAACATAATTAAAACATAAATTTTGTTAGTTGTGTTTGGCAGATATTAAAAATAATGTCTAATTTATATAGTAAATAAACGAGGCTTAATAAAAGCAAAACTTCTACAAAACTTTAATTATGGAATAATGTGTCAGTAGTAAATTTGTTTTAGCTGCTCTTAGAACGAAGAGTAAATGTTAATTAAATTAAAATATAGGCATTTTAATATATAGCGTGAATTAAAAACTATTTAAAAAAATGGAAACTAAATTATTATTTTATTTTTCCTTGGGGGCCTATTTCTTTGTTTCAATTTATAATAAGTTACGAAAGTATTTGATAAATGACATCCAATCCATTCACCTATTATATCAATTTTTTTTTTTACCACTACAGCGTTTTAATAGGTTACAAATTTGAGCTATACGTCAAAATACCTTAATTAGCTTGTCAAGTTTTTCGAAAAACCAAACTTAGCTAAAGGCTCATATAGCCTACCAATTTGTTTCTTTTAACTAAATCATAGGATATTAAAAAATAAATCTTTGTATAATTGATGTAATGTCATGTTTACACAAATAAAGATAATTTGAGGGTAGTTTAGAATCTACTACTTTTTGAAAATTAGGCATTTAGAAAAACCAAACAGAACAATTTTGTTTAAAATATACATTTGTATTTTGTGATCAACAAGATGATGTGTTTGTTTATTCCAGGGAAACTTGTTCAAAGATTGTTTACTCAAAACCTACCAATCGTTGATTTGAAGATATTAGTTTTAGCTAAAGTTTAAACTATAAAAAAGGTATATGATATGAATAAACATATTTTTGAATTCTCGCATTTGGTAGTGTGTTGTGACTATAATTTAGGCGATGCTATATATTCCAATGTTCTAAGATATTTGAAAGCGCCTGAAAAATATTTTGATATTAATTAAAGTTGTATATTGGATTATTTATTTAATTTTACAGTTGTATTACACGTTTTATATATTCAAAACTGACTTTTGTTTTAGTATTGTGATACATAAAAAATGTATTTCAATCTACACCACTTCTGTACCCTGTGAATTGTATGTTCATATCTACGGTAACTAATGTAATGATATACTTAATTTACAAAAATAATATTTATTTCACAACATGTTAAATATTATTTCACCTATAGTTTGCAATATATCATGGGAATTTATGTAATTACATAATGTTCACTTATCTTATACATATAATAAATATTTTTTAGTAAAGAAACAATTATTTGTTGGTATGATTATTTCTTTTACAAGTTTCACTGCCAATAGTGATCTAATATACCTTAGGAACAACCTAATCACTAAACATATCAAATAATCAACCAAGGATTATTTATACTTAGATTAAGAAGTCTTAGACAGTCATTGAAGGAGGTTATTAACTAAGTGTTGACAGTAAGTATGATTAGATATCAACATAAAATTTAAACCATGAAACTGAAAACAGCACCAGGTTCCACGACTATGTAGGGTTGTTGTAGGTACCTAGTACTACACCACCAAGTGTGCTCGTGCCGCAATTTCAAATATAGAAACTGTGGCACCTTAAACTTGGCGATTTTAGACGACTAGTTGCATGTCTGATATAAGTTCAATGTCAAATATCTCAAAATTTCCAGAGGATCCAGATTCTAGGACTATGAAGGGTTATTGTAGGTACCTAGTACTACATACACCACCAAGTGTGCTCGTGCCGCAATTTCAAATATAGAAACTGTGGCATCTTAAACTTGGCGATTTTAGACGACTAGTTGCATGTCTGATATAAGTTCAAATTCAAATATCTCCAAATTTCCAGAGGATCCAGGTTCTATGACTATGTATGGTTGTTGTAGGTACCTACACCAAATTATGGCATCCTAAACTTGGCGATTTTAGACGACTATTTGCATATCTGACATAAGTTCAAAGTCAAATATCTCAAATTTTCCTAAATATGGTTCCAATTTTTATGATAATTTGTACTAATGATGTGTTTTAAACGTATTTATTAATTATTTAGCTATTTTCACTTTGGTTACATCTTGTTCTAGCGCATTTATTAAATATTTACTTATTTTTATTATGGTCATATATGGTTATTATTTCTACAGTTGTCACCTTGCTCAGATCCTGTTTTCCACTAGAATAAACGTTTATGAGGTTGTGGAAAAGTTCAGTCCGCTTCAAAAATCACTTCCGGCCTTTAAGCCGACGCCATTGCAACTTTAAAGTTCACTTGGCTTCCAAGAGCCTTCAAACGGACTATTCAGACACGGCCTTTATTTTCTAATTGGCCTATTATATCAAAAGAAGATTCGACACATATATGGTTTGTTCAAGTTTTATATTTGTTAATACATTATAATTCAAATTGAGTTATTTACTGTGATTAGTTTATTTATTTACCACATTTATTTAGAATAGCCAACCACCAGGATTAATTTTTAAAGGATCGTTTATTTAATTTACATTTAGGGACAAAACCTAAGAACCGTACTTTCTTAAGTGAACTTTTTTTAAATCTCAAATCGCCCAATTTTTATTAGCGTTACACTCACAAAAATGCGGGAAATCCATTTACTAATGCCGGTATCATGATCAACCTTACTTAATGTTAATAAGCTTTCTTGTGAAAGTTTCACTTAACATCTCTAGCAAAACACAAACAATGAATTTGGACTATTTGAAAACAAATGGTTTAGGGCTGATAAGACTGGAGGTATATTCAATACAAGCAGAGCCCTGCTTTTATGGTGAATAAAAAAGCCCAATTTCGTTTTTAATTTTCCCAAAAGCGGTGAATTACAAAAATCCTATTTTTGCGACGAAATTATCAAATTAAGACAAGCGTTAAAAAAGTGGTTTTTACCAAACTTTCGTGATTAAGGTGACTTTGTTGGGTTAAAACTAGACTTCCAGGACAATGTTTGAAACAGGTAAACTAAACATATTGAAGTGAAAACCAAAAATTACATTTTGTTTGGACAAAACGGTAAAAAACACTAGTCCGCAAAAAAATGTGCTGTCAACTTATTAAAAAAGTAAGATTTAGCGGCAGCTGGTCCGGGAAAAGTATGTACAAGTCACAAAGACAAAATATTACACAAAAATCATCTTGTTACTTCACAAAAATTGTGACTATATTTTTAAATCTCAATTTAGGCTAGAAAAATACAAAATAACTACTCAACATCACCAAACTGCAACATGCAGCTGGTAACAATGTTATCCACTTTCATTGTGGTTCTGCGGTCTGTTACTACTAAACTATACCTAGAAAAATATCGTTCTGCATCTGCATTTGAAATCGTCAGTCGATGCCATCACTCTCTTCCATCAAAACTTCCAATTTTTAATTTTCAATATCCCAAAATATTAGCGCGAATGCCGAAAATTGCGATTATTGCGGACATCATTTAAAATCGCGAATATCGCGACAATTCTGAGCATATATTTGCAATCAGGGTAACCTGAAATGTGAACATCTGAAAGAAAAAATTCCATATCTAACATTCGCGAATTATCGCGAACTCCACAAACGCAGGGCTCTGAATATAAGCCTTACTAGGGTTGTATCCTAATAGTCTACTTCATGCGCCGTCGACTCTTGTTGTTCACTTGATAGTTGCATTAACCATCACCTGATCAAGTGCAGACCCGTCCGAATAGTCACGAAGTGTGGTAATGGACCCTTCACACGCCCTTGAGTCCAACGCAACAAGTTGACCTTGACATGCCGTCGGGTATTTATTGGCAATTGTTTAATTTTTTGGTCTTCTAGAGAGAGAGAGCTCGTATAGTAATGTGATCTTTAGTAACATACTTTAAATATGCTGGTTGTTTTGTAGTGTTGTGTTGTGTTAGACAATTTGGAAAATCTTTCATGTGTGGTGCAAATAAATCACAAATTTGTAAGTAGCCTACACTAATTAAGTCTGATAAATGACGTTTAAAATAGTTTCTAAGGTCGCTTGGAAGCAGCACTGCTAACTCAAGAATGTGAAAAGGATATTTTGCTGTTACAATAGTCTGTTGCAGTCTTCGATTTCAAGTGTGTGTTAAGTGTAAAGTCACCAAGTCAAGTGTATTTGATTATTTGGATACTGCCTGGATATATAAAATAGAGTAACAAGAGAATAATCTGTAAAATTGCATGCTGAAGCTTTACATATATTCTAGAGCTGATTAATCTTCCTTAGTGACCAGTGGCATTTGGTCAAATCTGAACAAAGGTTGGTTCAGTTGGGTCTAGATTACTCGTGTCTAGACCATTACTTGGACAAACTCTTTGATGAGTTTCTTGTTGTTTTGAATTTCGCTGTGTCTCTGACTTTGACAAACCCAACCCTTGACCTTGGATTTGCACTTCATAGTTAAAGCTAGTCAAATTGTGAGGGGTATCGTTGCTCTGAAGTTGGTTTCCTTTTTACAGACATTTGGCACTGTAATTTGAATGAAGGACTCAAAATTGATGGGTGTCATCTGCATGAAATTCCTAAATCCAGCTTTGTCTTCAAGCTTAAAGTCTTTTGTCACACTCAATCCCCTTTGAAAACAATTTACAGCTTTACAATTGCCTTTGTTTACTTCCACTAACTAGAGTTAAATATGTAACCAATCACAGATGTTGGCAACCTCGCTCAAAGACATTTCAACTCACTTAAGTCTCTTCAATGTGGACACTGCAGCCCGCATACAATTGCCCAGGATATTTGTATATGGTCCTCGCAAACAAGTGCAGTGTTCCAGTTCATTTGTTTGCAGACATATGTACATGGACGGTGTTTGTCAGTGTGAACTAAGCTTTATATTCACTAATCCTAACAATCAACTTTTGATATATATTACAAAAATTATTTTCAACTAAATCTATATTAATAAGATGGAGAGTTGGCATGTCGGTTTGTCATGACCGTTGCACAATATCTGTCCCACACAGAAGGCTGACATTTTAAAATTTGTAGCCCTTGCACACACACATGCA
This sequence comes from Timema douglasi, assembly GCA_901482245.1. NCBI lineage: Eukaryota > Metazoa > Arthropoda > Insecta > Phasmatodea > Timematidae > Timema > Timema douglasi. The sequence goes on along the minus strand of CABEEJ010003595.1, from coordinate 16,294 downwards.
TCTTGAAACAGAAATTTTAAAATTTTGATATATTATAACATTAATTATAAACTGGGTTGGAAGAAATAAATGCCGGGTACTTCTGAAAATCATTAATATAACAGGGAAAATTGTCCACTACAAAATATTTTAAAAGAACATCTTGGTAGTTCAACAGAAGTAAAAGATTGGAATGAATCTGTGTGTTGATACAGGTTAACGATGCCGCTTCCAGCAGCACTAGTATCGCGGTTAGCTAAGCGTGGATTGATCAACATTCCCAAAAGCAACACTATCTCACCATCCATACCAACTCCTGTGGGAACAGCGGCCCTTAACATTGTAGAGGAGGAAGTCATCGCTGAAGACTATGACTCTCAAAAGGACACACCCATCAATAATGTTATTGATGATGACATGGGGGAAGATTTAGTTGGCAACCTTGAGCAGAAGCTAATGGGTCATCCGGGTTGTCCAAATAAATACAACATTTACCATGAGTGCACAGGGCTATGTATGGAGCTGTGGGGGGATGGACATCCCGAGCCAGATGAAGTCTACAAACGCAAGAAACTGAATATGCTCCTTAAGTATCCTCTTCCAGACAACTGGGTGGAGGTGAGTCGATTACAACTGGAGCACTTCCTGTAGACTAGATTGACTTAATGATCCACGTACTGGCAGACATTATTACTGAAACATTGATGGTGGTGATGTGTCTTGGTTGTCCTCAGGTATACGACCCAGGTACTGGCAGGCATTATTACTGGGACATTGATAGTTGTGATGTTTCTTGGTTATCCTCAGGTATACGACCCAGGTACTGGCAGACATTATTACTGGGACATTGATAGTGATGTTTCTTGGTTGTCCTCAGGTATACGACCCAGGTACTGGCAGACATTATTACTGGGACATTGATAGTGATGTTGTTTCTTGGTTATCCTCAGGTATACGACCCAGGTACTGGCAGGCATTATTACTGGGACATTGATAGTGATGTTGTTTCTTGGTTATCCCCACGACACCCAAAAGCTGTCATCACCGAGTCGGCGGCACATCTTCGGGAGGAGCTCAAGATGGCTGATGTCGACGATGAGGAAGATGAATCAGAGGACGACGGAAAGGAAAGTGATGCAGAAGAGGACGATGTATGTTCTTTAATATTTCATGTTTCTCTTTTTTTATGAATACATTGTTGACAACTTATATCAAGAGTCAAATATTTATCTACATGGGCTTAGTTGAGTATTAAAAGGAAATTGGGCGTCTTAAAAATCTCAGATCATACAAAATGTTTACATCATTAGGTTTTAATTTTATTTTCATTTTTTTTTTAAAGTGTTTCAAGATAATATAATATACAAACTATGTTTTAGAATAAATTATGATTGTATAACCTGAACATATACAGTAGAATTTTGATAGTCTGAATGTTCAATAATCTGTATGGACCTTAAGTAAAATAGGCCAAAATACAGATGTATGAACTGTAGAAGACAGGAATCAACGCTATTTAAAATGAGTGTTTTAGCGAGTAAAGTGCGTGAGCCCACTGTGACAGGGAGAACAGTAACCTTGCCGCTCCAGTTATCGTTTCTCATTCACTCTACCTTATTATATTGTATTATTCTTGTGTGGTTCATAAAATAAAATACATACTTGCTAATCCGAACCACCCCTGGTCCCAATTAGTTCAGATTATCAAGAGTTCTACTATGGCGACACATTAATAAACATTTGTTAATACTAACACATTAACTTCCTACTTGATTTCAACAAATGAATAATCACAAATTATCTACAAGGTAAATGAGATATTGATACATATTGGATAAATTGCGTTTACCTGTGTTTTGAAAAACATTTTAATTGAAAATAAGTTTATCTATTGTAATGCAGTTTAAAAAAAAAATATTATTATTAGCACCATGTCTTACTACCCGTTCGGGCTATACGCACTTGTGCTAATGTGCAATGGTAGGGTGATTGTGAGATGAAATGAAGAACCTACAGTTTAATGTGGAATCCGAATCACGGTGGAGGCCTGGCATTTTTTTTTTAAAACTTAATGTTTTATAGCCTTTTATTAAATTGGATAATACTTTTTTTTTGCACCATGTCTTACTATTGTTTTAGGTTATATGATTGTGTAATGATTACACATTGGTTTTAGGGATGAGGAAGGTTATATTTATAGGAAGTGTACCTGCATTTGTCTAAAGAGATAGTGGAAACCCATTTTGTAAAAACCACCCTTGTTACATCTGACTGAGATTTGAACCTTGATCTCCTCTATCATTGGCAGTTTATTTTACTGTGAGAGTTAAACCTTAGACCAGATGGCCACCGAAGCAGGTTACAATATTGAACACTACTAAACTATTCTTAAAATAATGTAAACTTCAGGATGGCTAGCTAGAACTCCTGTTCTGTTATAAAATTTCATTACTTTTTTTAGATTTTCCATGCATTTGAAAATTTATCCTCACATTCACCCTTCTATCACATTGATTGCATATTTAATAAAAATGATTGCAAATATAAGACATCCATATTTTTATATGGTTAAGGTGGTTAGAGTTTTTGCCTGTTAGGTGTAAAGCATTTAATTGTAACTTATATTCTGTAATTTATATTTATCTTCCCCTGTTTATTTTGTTAGTGTAATCTTATTCTTAAACACTTAAATTCATTCCTTTAAGTTACAGGCTTGCAAGAACTATCAGGTATAATATCCAAAAAAACTTTGACCGGTTTATGCTTCTGTTTCATCAATTCACTATCCCTGCCACCCAAGTTTGTTAGTTAATTATATGTTGTAATTTACAGTAGGCCCCTATAAAACATTATTTCAATTGTAATTAATTTGTTTATCAAGTTAGGCCTATTGCATTCAACACATTTCCAGTTTTTTATTTCAGGCCTAACTAAGTATAATTATCATTATTAAATGGTTTGGTTATAACAAATTATGGGAGTTGGTTCTATGCTATCATTTTAAGTAGCTCAAACCATGATCAAAGTTTTGAGCAACATATATACCAAAGTTTAATTCATTAACAATATTTTTAGGCTATTAACTTTTCAATATACCAATTTTCATGCTTATAAAACCATTGTTTGGATTTTAATTTTGTTCAAATTTATTACTATTACTGTTTTTTTAGCCTGGAAGCCAAGCGTATACTTATTGTTTAATTTTTAACTGAATTACATAAGGGGAGGTTTAGAATCACGAAATAAGGAAAATTGAGTGGGAATTTGTAAGTGCCAACCAATCAGCGTCGGGAGACTAGGCTTCTTGAAGCAGGGGTGGAAATGAATGCACGTGGTGACATAATTTTCCCCAAAAACAAACCTTAGGGGGTGACCACACAATTTGGACGTGTATGTTGACTTCTTGGCATTTTCTTTGTTAAACAGTAACCGAGGTTATAGGTCGATTTTGTGTGAAAGGGGGGTCCTAATTATTTCTCACTCTTGAATATGTGTAATTATTGTTGAGTCTTAATTTTGCTGTCTTCATAAGGAAAAGTTTTTTTTATCTATGTTAAACAAATTGATGTCAATTTTCTAAAAGTTTAATTATCATTTCCGTAAATTTCCTCTTTCCCAGTCCCACCTTATGAAAATAGCCCGGTGATGGAGATCGTGTGCTCTAACCATTGACTGACTGCTGTTGACCACTGAAGTCGATACCCAATTCTAAGGAAATCGGAAATGGAAAAAAAGAATTTAAAAAAATGTGTTAAGAACCTGTGTGAGATGAGCGACTAATTACATCGTAAAAGTTCATCATGGTACTGGCAAGGAAGAACTGGACTGTTTTGATTTGATGGGTTCTAGTATCTAAACAAAGATTCACAAAAAATAATTTTACCAAGTTCTTATATCAATCTTGATCCTCGCGTTACTGACTTGTATTCAGTCTTGGGATGAGGTCCTAGTTTGGATGAGATGATAATCTAGGTAGTTCGACTGACCTGATCTGATCGGGGTCGAAGGTAGCTGATTACGATTGTTTCTCTTGAGTGGTGTTGTTTACAAAGGTGGCCTTTGGCTTTTGAATGGCCTTTAGTAGTCAAATGAATATGAGGGACCAAATTGTCAGTCGGCCAACTCCTGGGTCCTTCTGCCTGGTGTATGGTTGGGAGATAGGGGAAAGGTCGAGGTTCTAGGAGGGAGGGCTCCAGTGGTTGTAGGTGGTTTCTGATAGGTCTGATTGAGGAGCTTGGTGTGGGGGGTAGTCGAAGAGTTCTGGGGGAGAAATAGATGGCTTTAAGGGGGAAATGTTAGTGTACAAGCTCGTGAGTCTGGTGATGTGAGTCCTCGGGGTTGTTTGGGCGTCCGATTAAGAGATCCTTTAGGATAAGTAGCTCCCTGAGTGAAGTATCATGAATGTGAGTCCTTCTGAGATGATTGTTTGTGGGTTGCATTTTTCTTCGTGTGTTTCTCCCATCACGCTTTTCCTAATCTTTGGTCATACACCTTATACCTCTGTAACGCTTCCCGTAAAATTGAGGTGAACTCTGGGGGAAGAAAAGAGGTAAAAAAGGGCGGGGAAGAGGGAAGTAGGCTGGTTAAAAAGAAAGGGAGACAAGTCCGTGACTAGACAGAGAACTGCATTGGGTTACACTGGTTCAGTGTGGTGAGGTGGAAGGACCTCGGCACACAGAAGTTTGTCGCCAGTGAGAAAAGCCATTTTTTAACTGCCTTTGTAACTTCTTCGTCAGTTTGAAAATGTTTGTGTAGTTAGTACATGAGCAGATAACCCAAAGGGTAGTAAGACATGGTGCTATAATAATAATAATATATTTACAAATCTTTCTTGAATTAAAAAGTCTCAGGTTTACATACATAAAGAGTGTGACTTATGCCTTATAATTTATTATATAAAATTTTTTTATCATAAACTGACTAAAATATTATAAATGTCCATTTGATGTGTTTGAAGTTGTCTGATGAGGAGACCAAGGAGGAGAGTCGCCGTGAAGAGCAAGAACGTCGCCGAGAATCTCGCGAGCGTGAGAGAGCGCGGGGTCGATTGAAAGTTCGTGATAACGACCTGGACCCCATGGACCCAGCTTTCTACTCTGAGGCTCCTCGAGGGACGTGGTCCACAGGCCTTGGCAAGAAGAATGAGGCCAAGACAGGGGCAGACACTACAGCGGCTGGGCCTCTGTATCAGATGAGGCCATACCCCAACCCAGGCGCGGTGCTTCGAGCCAACGCTAAGAACAAACCACCACCCGCAAGTGATAAGCCTGCTGTGATGCAGCCAGAACTGCCTTCCATCCCTCCTTGAGACATTGAAATAATGTGGCATTATTCTCTATTCACGGTCAGAAATGGGATGATTATTATTTCTTATGGAAAACATAAAATTAAAATATGGAGTTTGAAAACTTTGAGCAGTATAAAGGGAAGGTAAAAACATTACTATGTTTAAATATCTGTTTATTAAACTGTTTTAAAATATACTTTAGTATACATTAGTTCCCTATTTTTCACTGTAATGAAAATTTGTTAAAGGATGTCAAGTATGCTTGATTTGACGAGTCATGTTTGGAAATCATAAAAATAATAATTTAATAGTAATTTACCAAACTTAGGATTAAACTTGTTTTGGAATCTTCAATATAATCTCGGCCCAAATAAATTTTTTTTAAATAACCTTTCATTTCGACATGTTGAATGTTGATGATGCAACTACCAATGTAATGTTCCACTATAAATGAAAAAATTGTAAACCTTTCATATTTCATCATTTACAATCAAAAATATATTCAAGACCACACTTAACAAACTTACTTTAGTAACATATTCCACTATAACCCTTCCAGTGTCAAGTTAAAAAAATAAGCTTTTGCCTTACCTCCTCATATTTTTTCAACCAAATTCCCACAAATTTTTTATTAGATATACATAATTATTATTTTTCTTATATGGAAGTGAAAAAACACATATATTTTATATATTTCAATTGGTAATAAATAAAATGATAGAATATTAGGAAAATGGTAGAGCACAAATAAAAGTAAAAACACTAACATATATTTATATACACTTCAATATTTCGTTGCTATTATAACTTCTTCCTCAGGAAGTAGTAGTAGATAGACTGAACAGGATGCTGTCTTCAGGGATGCCAACTTGACTGGTATGGATGGAAACTTCTCTGGTGGAGATGAAATTCTCTGAATGTTTCTCTATTACCCTATGGAAGGTAGGTGGTGCCGGTGTAGCCTCTGGGTTGAAATTAGCGAATATTTAGTTTGGGTGGTTTTCTAGAATTTGTGATCCATTGATCTGCCAGTTCCCATTTTCTTAATTGAGACATATTACATTGTGTCTTGGTCAATGGTTTTAACACCTTGACAGTGTAGCAGTCCTCAAAGTTGAGGTTATGAGTGGAGGCATGTGCTGAAAAGAGTTTTTTTGGATTCTTGATTTTTGTGTTATGGCGGTGTCCATTAATTCGTTTACGAAGAGTTTCAGTGGTGAGGCCAATATATTGTGCAGTACATTGTTGGCATTCTAGTTGATAAATTAGGTCACTGTACTTACATGTGTGACTGCCTTTGATGGTGTAGATGGAGTTGAGGATGTTGCTAGAAAAAGTGGCTGCCGGATGATGTATCTGGCAGGTTTTGCAAGCTGTTTTGTTACAGGGCTGAGAACATTGTGGCTGAATGAAGGATGTGTCATTTTCAGTTTTGAGTTTAGGGTGTACCAGAAGATTTCTAAGTGATGGGGGCTGTTTATACACAAGGACTGGTGGTTTTTGAGAATATTGTTGGTATGCTGGATGCTCCCAATATGTGAAAACCTGACACTAATATTTTGTAGGCCTAGGAAGTACTTTGTAACTAGAGGTATAGTATCGGGTTTTTCAGGTTTGGCTTACTGTAGAGTTTCAGCTAGTCGAAGTAGGTTCTTAATGAGAGGTTTAGGGTGTGCTCTCCTTGCAAAAGCTTCTTGAAGGTTTTCAACGTGGTTTGAAGACTTTCTGGATCGGAGGAGATGCATTGAGTTCGTATGGGATAGATCTTTCAGTGTTGAATGGATGGAAGCTATCAAAATGCAGATATTGTTGTCAATAATGGGTTTATAATGCACCGAGGTTTTGAAGTGGCCATCTGACAGCCTAATGTCCACATCAAGAAATGTTGCCTGGTCATGGGATTGGTTTGAGGTGAACTTCAGAGCCGAAAAGAAGTTTAGTTTGTTCAAAAATGGGGTTATATTTTCTTGAACAGCTGTTCACACCATGAATATGTCATCGATGAAGCGAAGCCAGCAAAGTGGTTTGTTGATTTGGCGGTCAAGAAAAGTTTTTTCCAGTTTGCCCATGAAAATATTGGCATACGAAGGTGCCATTCTTGTACCCATTGCTGTGCCTTTGGTTTGAATGAAGTTCTGATCCATGAATTGAAAGTTGTTCTTTTCTAGTATAAATTTAGTGAGATCCAGAATAAATTCTGTTGTAGGTGTGGTATTGATTGGACGCTTGTTGGGAAAATGTTCCACTGCAGCCAGGTCATGAAAATGAGAAATGTTGGTATACAATGACACAACGTCAATGGTGACAAGTATGGTAATTTGAGGTAAAGGTTGGGGAAGGCTATTGAGTTTTTGAAGGAAATGGTTGGTGTCTTTAATGTGGGATGGTAGTCCGGTAACAAATGGCCGCATCTGTAGGTCGACATAGGCTGACATTCTTTCTGTAAGTGTTTGCAGCTGGAGACAATAGGCCTTCCTGGTGGTGGTATCGTATCTTTGTGAATTTTTGGAAGCATGTAGAATGTTGGTGTTATTGGTTCATTGGTAGAAGAATCTGGACAATGGGTGGGTAGGTTGGCAACACTGGGTTTCATACCCATTTGTGGGCAGTTAGTTGTAGAGCTGTGTTCAAGGAGGCTTATGGGTCTGGACAGCCTACTGGATGAAGGAAAGGTTTAGCTGTGCATGATTTACAAAAATAAATTGTTTCTTTCCTGGCATTGCACACAACACAACACAGTGAACGCTTTTCTTTATTCATCATGAAATGTTGTTTCCCATCTAGACGTTCATCAGAGGGCCCTTTCTGTTGTCTGCCTCTTTATTTTGGGGATCTCCTTCATTAGACAGCTTGTAACCAACACAACAAGACTTTCTCTGTGTGCCTTGTGGGACATAGGCTTCCTGTCATTCTGCTTCTGGGTGTTTACATACAATATGTATTGAATTCACCTCCTATAGATTCACTAGGTAATTTATCTTCAAGATCATCACTAGCTGTAAGATCACTGTCATTTATATTTGACAATAATTCCCACACTCTTGCCTTCTCTTCATCGGTTGCCATGTTGTTTACTTAATATAGAAAAGATAAGGTGCTGTCAAAACAGTCTGACAATACCTAGCATAGTTTACATAGTGCTATGCTGTAGTTCCGAGTTCACACACACTAATATAATTTCATTCCATTTGCCTGCTGCCATCTACAAAATATTCTGAAACTTAAGAAAAATATGAGTGCCTGTAGAATATTTCGTTAATGACACGTGAAGCATAATAGGTAACGTCGGAATATTTTGTAAATTACACTTTGAGCAAATTTTGATTGGCAGAATATTCTGTAAACGACACGGGAAGGGCTGGAATAATTATTTAATTCTCTTGAAAATTTTAGAATTTAATCTAAAGAAATTTCAGCTTGTCAATTTCTACAAGGACTATTAAACACATATTGTAACTTACAAACTTAAAACAAGTTCACAAATTATAAATGTTTGACTTTCCAATGACACTGTAGATGTATTTAGGTTTAGATGATACATTAGAAAACATTTGGAAAGGAGAGTATGCAATTGATATCTACTATAAAAGTAATTGTAAATTAAAGTTAAAATGATTTTTCTGGTTTGTTGTATTTAAAAAAAAATCTCTGCCTTAAGCATTCAAAATAGAATTAAAATTAGATGCATAAACATGTAACAAATATTGAGAAATAAACTAACAATAAGATAATAACTCCGCCTCTAGGAGGTACTACTGTACTTCCTGGTGCCGGTCCCAAGCCCGGATAAAGGAGGAGGGTAATTAGCTGATAGTATTATCTTATGGGGATAGATGGGAGCGAATGCCTGCCACCTTAAAACTGGGCCATCTCATTGAGGAGTCCCTGGTCCTGCAGTTGGGGGTTAAGGTGATGGGTCAACTATTCGTGCAGTGTAAAAAACTTCAAAAACCTTTGGACCTCTGTATTACAGAACTTTAGTTCTTTGTATTTAGCTGGTTTTATGGTCAAAGAACCTAAAATCTGTGGTAAATTTAATATTTTTGTAGTTCTCGATACTGTAAGAGACCTATAAAATGAACCCTTACCATCATAAGAGTCCTCTGGGAGAACAAATTCATTGTCATGAAGTCTCAAGGTAGTTCATCACCTTTTTGTTTTGTCTACATCAGAAAAAGTGTCTCATGCTGCATTGTAGGCTGTATGTAGCTGTACAGAGCGTCTTATTCATCCGAAATTTTAAACTCCTTTATAAGTCTCGATGCAAATGGAGATTTATTCTTAGTAAGATTTTTCCAGGGAAGAAGTCCACTTTATTAAGTGCTGGTTTCCAATTTCTATCATTTCAAATAAAAATGGATTGATTTTTGCTGATTTAAATATTTCTACCCAATCAGATGAAAACTCAGCTTTGGACTTCATATTTATAAGGTCCATATTTTTATCACACTCCATGTAGGAGTGACTCCAAACACTGAAAATTGACATGTACAGAGTTTAGCCTCTTCTCTTTGTGGATTAGATTATGCAGAAATACAAACAAAGTGAAATTTTTGTTCTGTCCTGGACAAGAATCACAGAATATTTCTAGATGCCTCACTTGTTTGTCTAGGTTTATGTATTGGCAAACATAGTCACAACCCTTTTTACCCTCGTTCTCAGGATAAATGTAAAGTAGGCTTTGGAAAGTAGACAAGACGCGAACATTGAATATATACATATAAAACTGGTGTTTATAATACACATAATTTGTGGCAATATTAAGTTAAAGATTTTTACCAAAGTCAATGCATATAATAGCCTCATGACTTGCATATTGTTTGCACATGTGTTTCTTTTATAAAATTGCTCCGCTTTTATCTTATGGAGCTTGTTTTCATTTTTCAAGCACATGGTCTTTATGTGGTTGGATTTGAATAGGATCTAAATAAGCTTTTTTTTTATCTAGGGTTTTAACTTGGCATGTGAATTCATCACATGCACTACAGGTGTCCGTCCTAAGGTATCCGAAGACAATATTAAAATCACGGCAGAAAATGTTCCTGTGAAATTCATGAGATACTTTTTGGTTTTCATGAATTATACACAATTTATACATTTTCTTAAAACTAAGCTCTTTGAATAAAATACGTTTTTGCTGTATTGTGAAGGCTGTAATGGCTAGATATGCCTTTGAATGATTTAATGTAGTTATGAATCAGTGTTACAGTTAATCACTTCTTGTGGGGGCGGTTATTATGTTTTCCACAATTATCTTTTGTAGATAGCTCGGTTGTTTTTAAGCTCTTATTCAAATATTCAATTTTCATTTTTGAAATGCCATGGATTGCAATGAATTCCTTACGACACACATCTTATACCCTTTCATTATTTTGCATAGTTCTAACTTTATAATAATATGAAGCATCATTTTGCCTACTGTGGTCTGATCTAGGCCTTCTGTGTTGTACAGGAATGACTGTAATAAAGCCACACAGATAAATATTTTGCGCATTGTGGGACTCCAAATTAAAAGCAGACAATATCATACCACTTTAGGAATGTTCTTATATTCACCGTGAAACTTACTTGCCTTGTCAATTGGTCCAATGTTTTCATTATAATCTATCACACTCAGTGGCTTGACATTGTTTTCACCTGTTGCATGATTATTTTTTTCAATGTTGAACATCAAATCCTCATGTACGGTGGATAACATTGTAACATCTCTTTTATCATGCCACCTTATAGCCAGCATGTCTTGAGATGCAGTCACCTTTCTTCATCTTCTTTGGAAACTCGGGCATTCCTATTATGTTTTTTCTGACATTACCACAGACCCCGGTGTTCTCTTTATGGAGATACTCAAATAAATCAGGACTTGTGTACAAATTATCTACATAGAGATTGTGGTTTTTTCCTATGTATGGAGCTACTAATGTCTTCACAACTGATCCAGAGACCTTAAGTTTTTCATCATGGTCAAGTTCAGTTTGTGCTCCTGTATAAACACACTGATCCAAAACAAATCCTGTTTCACAATCACTAAGTATGAAAATTTTAATCCCAAACCTGTGCCGTTTGGATGGAATATACTGTTTCCATTTGAGGCGGCTTTTCCAAGCGACTAAGCTTTCATCCATGCATAAATTTTGAAATGGGTAAAAAATATATTTGTATTTGTTCCCGAAATAATTTATGACTGGTCAAATTTTGAATACTCTTGTCACCTTGAGGTTGCTGGGTAATGTTGGCGAAGTGCACCAGTCGTATTATGAGTAAAAACCTATCCAAAGACATAATTTTACCAAACATTGGGGTTTCAATCAACTTATTTATGAACCAGTAATCGCGCAATCTTTTTATTTTCACATGTCCCATCAAAAAGACAACAGCTAAGAAAACATAAAACCCTTCCACAGTAATTCCATTCCACTTGTGCAATTTTGACTTCTCTTTTATGTCTGTATTTTCCAAAACAAATCTATGATAATCTCTAAAACAATTATATTCATAAGGTCTATATCAACAATCTCTTTGAATATCGACACTTCCAGTTTTGTATTATCACTATTATCTGCTTCATCAAGTCTCTTGAATAAAGCATCACTAATTCCTGAATTAGATCTATCAAAATCAGGTGAAAGTATTGGAAGGAACCTACCTGCAGAGCTCCATTTCCTTTCATCAGTTTCAGCAGCAATATCTTCTGGACTCCCATTGTATTCATCATATTTTTTTCACTAACACTTCTATCTTCACCTTCAAGCTCATCCTCAGACTGCATTTGTCAATATATTTGACATTTCTTTCATATCGAGACTTTGTACATGAGTAGATACCATGTTTCATGAGCTATTTATGAAGAAACAAACAAATGTCGGTGCCAGAAAACCGCCGAGAGAGGGAGGGG
>CABEEJ010003594.1:67828-79576 GCA_901482245.1 Timema douglasi | reverse complement strand
CCCTACCATTACACATTAGCGTAAGAGTGTATAACCCGAACGGGTAGTAAGACGCGGTGCTAATAATAATAATAATAATAATAATACTTATAATAAAATATATCTGGCAACCAAAGCGCCCCAGTTGTTGTCCTAAATCTGGTGTGGGATTGGTTGGCTGTGGAAACCAGTGGTTTGCGCGTCAATAAACTCCCAACATTCCTCCGGACAAACCAACGTCGATGTTATTACATCGTTGTAGTATAATGTCGTTTCGTATGGCTCACCCTGTATATTAGGTTTAGATGTGTGTTTGTCGGACCACAAGGTACAGAACCTAGGCACGGTGTTCTCTGTGTCCAGGACTGATGAGGTCCCGGGTTCGAGGCGCGGACGCAGCCAAGGCGGATGTTCTGACGTTCCTGGACAGTCACTGCGAGTGTAACGTGGGCTGGCTGGAGCCGTTGCTGGAGCGGGTGGCGGAGGTGAGTCACTTCCCGGATAGTTCTCCAGTCACTATTTGTAAATGATGGTGCATAGTTTCCCCACCCTGTCTTGTCCTCGTCAAGATTAGCGGGTAAACGGTTAGTCAATGTATCATCGTTAACCGTTTCGGTGATAGAACGGGCCGAGGCGTCATTCTCCTGTTAGACCGGGTCTGCCGATGACGGGGAGATTGGGGGTTCGAGTCCCGGTTGAATGTTCCGAGGTTTTTTTAATTAAATATCTTCCCCACTCTCCTTTCACATAAATGCTGGTACACTTCCTCTAAATTCCTAAAGGAAAGTTCCTCCTCCCCCCACCTATCGGTCTGATGGTAACCCCCCACCTCTTGCAACCAGTACCGGTGCACCTGGAACTCTCTGGAGCCGCTCGTAAATAACTTGTTCTCGTGTAACTAAAACTCGCACTAAGTTGTGCTTGGAGGGGTGTACCGACATTCTCAAACAGTTACTGTTGTTAATATGTGAGAGGAAATGATTGCAGCCAGATCCCCGCTCTAACAGGGCTATAACAGGCTCTAACAGGGTTCTAGCAGGCTCTAACAGGCTCTAGCAGTCTCTAGCAGTCTCTAACATGGCTCTAGCAGTCTCTAGCAGTCTCTAACATGGCTCTAGCAGGCTCTAGCAGTCTCTAACGGTCTCTAGTAGTCTCTAACAGGGCTCTAACAGGCTCTAGCAGTCTCTAGCAGGCTCTAACAGTCTCTAGAAGTCTCTAGCAGTCTATAACAGTCTCTAGCAGGCTCTAACGGGCTCTAACAGGCTCTAGCAGTCTCTAGCAGGCTCTAACAGTCTCTAGCAGGCTCTAGCAAGGCTCTAACAGGCTCTAGCAGTCTCTAACAGGGCTCTAGCAGTCTCTAGCAGGCTCTAACAGTCTCTAGAAGTCTCTAACAGTCTCTAGCAGGCTCTAACAGTCTCTAACAGGCTCTAACAGTCTCTAGCAGGCTCTAACAGTCTCTAGCAGTCTCTAACAGGCTCTAACAGTCTCTAGCAGGCTCTAGCAAGGCTCTAACAGGCTCTAGCAGTCTCTAACAGGGCTCTAGCAGTCTCTAGCAGTCTCTAACAGGTATCTAGCAGTCTCCAACAGTCTCTAGCAATCTCTAGCAGTCTCTAACAGGCTCTAACAGTCTCTAGCAGGCTCTAACAGGCTCTAGCAGGCTCTAACAGTCTCTAACAGGCTCTAACAGGCTCTAGCAGTCTCTAACAGGTTCTAACAGGCTCTAGCAGTCTCTATAAGGCTCTAACAGTCTCTAACAGTCTCTAACAGGCTCTAGCAGTCTCTAACAGGCTCTAGCAGTCTCTAACAGTCTCTAGCAGTCTCTAGCAGTCTCTAGAAGTCTCTAACAGTCTCTAGCAGTCTCTAGCAGTCTCTAACAGGGCTCTAGCAGTCTCTAGCAGTCTCTAACAGGCTCTAACAGGCTCTAGCAGTCTCTAACAGGCTCTAGTAGTCTCTAGCAGTCTCTAGCAGTCTCTAACAGGGCTCTAGCAGTCTCTAACAGGCTCTAAAAGCTCTAGCAGTCTTACAGGCTCTAGCAGTCTCTAACAGGGCTCTAGCAGTCTATAGCAGTCTCTAACAGGCTCTAGCAGTCTCTAACATGCTCTAACAGGCTCTAGCAGTCTCTAACAGGGCTCTAGCAGTCTCTAACAGGTTCTAGCAGTCTCTAACAGGCTCTAACAGGCTCTAACAGGTTCTAGCAGTCTCTAACAGGTTCTAGCAGGCTCTAACAGGCTCTAACATGTTCTAGCAGTCTCTAACAGGCTCTAGCAGTCTCTAACAGGCTCTAACAGGTTCTAACAGGCTCTAACAGGTTCTGGCAGTCTCTAGCAGTCTCTAACAGGTTCTAGCAGTCTCTAACAGGTTCTAGCAGTCTCTAACAGGCTCTAACAGGTTCTAGCAGTCTCTAACAGGCTCGAACAGGCTCTAACAGGTTCTAGCAGTCTCTAACAGGCTCGAACAGGCTCTAACAGGTTCTAGCAGTCTCTAACAGGCTCTAACAGGTTCTAGCAGTCTCTAACAGATTCTAGCAGTCTCTAACAGGCTCTAACAGGTTCTAGCAGTCTCTAACAGGGTTCTAGCAGTCTCTAACAGGCTCTAACAGGTTATAGCAGTCTCTAACAGGCTCTAACAGGTTCTAACAGGCTCTAACAGGTTCTAACAGGCTCTAACAGGTTCTAGCAGTCTCTAACAGGCTCTAACAGGTTCTAGCAGTCTCTAAAAGGCTCTAACAAGTTCTAGCAGTCTCTAACAGGCTCTAACAGGTTCTAGCAGTCTCTAACAGGCTCTAGCAGTCTCTAACAGGTTCTAGCAGTCTCTAACAGGCTCTAACAGGTTCTAGCAGTCTCTAACAGGCTCTAGCAGTCTCTAACAGGCTCTAACAGGTTCTAGCAGTCTCTAAAAGGCTCTAACAGGTTCTAGCAGTCTCTAACAGGCTCTAACAGGTTCTAGCAGTCTCTAACAGGCTCTAACAGGTTCTAGCAGTCTCTAAAAGGCTCTAACAGGTTCTAGCAGTCTCTAACAGGCTCCAGACAGGCTCCAGACAGACTTATCTTGTGCTTTGCTCCGAATTAATCCACTTCCCTTGTACAGTTGTGTTTCTGTCTTGCTAACTATCGCTCTTGGGCGTGATAAAATTAACTTCTACTTTCTTCTAGCGCCCGTGGGCCGAGATTTTGGTAGGAGGAACCCCAGGACCCCCCGGCTACTGGCACATTAGTGTAATTAGTGCATATACGTGTAACCCGGACAGGTAGTAAGACGCGGGGACAACAAATATCAAATGAATTGCAAAATAAATCTAAGTTAAGAGAACTTCCCTCTGGAAAACAGAGAATCTCGTGACAATAAGACAGTGGCAGCCCTGTGTGGTTTCCCGCCCTCCCTCCACGCAAATATCCTCACGACTCCTTGCTTACAGGACAAGACCAGGGTCGTCTGCCCCGTCATTGACGTCATCAGCATGGACACTTTCGAGTACATCGGGGCCTCCGCGGACCTCCGTGGGGGGTTTGACTGGAACCTGGTCTTCAAGTGGGAGTACCTCACTGCCGAGGAGAGGGCGCAGCGCAAGAGGGACCCCACGGCGTCCATCAGGACCCCCATGATTGCCGGGGGGCTGTTCGTCATCGACAGGGCCTACTTCGACAGGCTGGGGAAATACGACATGATGATGGACGTGTGGGGCGGGGAGAACTTGGGTGAGTCTGTTCCCTGGGACTCTGCCCCATTGGGAGAACTTGGGCGAGTCTGTTCCATGGGGCTCTGCCCCATTGTGAGAACTTGGGTGAGTCTGTTCCCTGGGACTTTGCCCCATTGTGAGAGCTTGGGTGAGTCTGTTACCTGGGACTCTGCCCCATTGTGAGAACTTGGAGGAGTCTGTTACCTGGGACTCTGCCCCATTGTGGGAGCTTGGAGGAGTCTGTTCCCTGGGACTCTGCCCCATTGTGGGAGCTTGGAGGAGTCTGTTCCCTGGGACTCTGCCCCATTGTGAGAGCTTGGGTGAGTCTGTTCCCTGGGACTCTGCCCCATTGTGAGAACTTGGGTGAGGTATATAGACTTGTAACCATAGCTTAACAGTTGACAAAGTCCAACAATCCTCTAATTTCTGTTGATCATTAAGAGCTCAATGTCCGGGAAACGAATAGAATGATGGTATTTAATACAACACACATGGTATTGCCATCTGTATTTTCCTCCTCCCTTGTTTGTTCTCCTACTGCCAGACCAGTAATGTTAGAAAGCCACTTGGTGCCTACTCGCCTTACACATGGAGTGGTTGACGGATATTTAGGTTGAGTGTTTGAGTCCCCGTCTTCTGGAACATTCTTGTCCAACTCGTGTACCGGTGGTGGTGATGTGCCGATGTTTTCCAACAGAGATCTCGTTCCGAGTGTGGCAGTGCGGGGGTAGTCTGGAGATCATCCCTTGCAGCAGGGTGGGTCACGTGTTCAGGAAGAGACACCCTTACACCTTCCCCGGGGGGAGCGGGAACGTGTTCGCCCGCAACACCCGCCGGGCGGCCGAGGTCTGGATGGACGACTACAAGGAGTATTACTACACGGCCGTGCCCCTCGCGAGGAACGTGCCCTTTGGCAAGTAGGTACTGCCGTGGGACATGATCAGTACCCCTCGGGGGTGGGGCCGTACTAACCTACCCGCCTCGGCACGGTCTGACGCGCTACTCTCGCGCTAGACTAGAGGTTCCAATCTAGGTCGGGTGTAACGAGGGGGGTTTTACACTCTCCTACTACGCAAATTCGGGTACACTTCCGCTAATAATAACGTTTCTAATCCCTAAAACCGTTAGCCCAATTAGTACATAAGTAAATAACCTGAATGGGTAGTAAGACGCGGTGCTAAGAGAGAAACTTCTCTCTTTATTTCTTCACACTTACATCTTCTCTTCACACTTACATCTCCTCTTCACACTTACATCTCTTCACACTTACATATTCTCTTCACAATTACATTTCCTCTTCAAACTTACATTTCCTCTTCACTACTTACATCTCCTCTTCACACTTACATCTCCTCTTCACACTTACATCTCCTCTTCACACTTACATCTCCTCTTCACACTTACATCTTCTCTTCACACTTACATCACTTCACACTTACATCTTCTCTTCACATGGCTACTCATGTTTTAAAAAGGGAAATATTCCTATATCTGACTAAGAAACACACACTCACACATGTCAAGCATATGTAGTGCATCCTGACGACGTGTGACCATACATTGTCGTGTGTGACAGCATCCAGGACCGGCTGGATCTCAGATCCAAGCTACAATGTAAACCCTTCAAGTGGTACCTGGATCACGTGTACCCCCAACTGAAGCTGCCCGGACTGGTACCTGTGTCGTCTGGTACGCTGCGCCAGGGGACCATGTGTCTGGACACCATGGGGCATCTGGTGGACAGTACCGTCGGCGTCTACTTGTGCCACGATACCGGTGGTAACCAGGTAACCTACATCTCTGAACCTAGAGAGGGTTGTAATAGTTAGAGAGTACCGGTGGTGTGGACTTGTGCCACGATACCGGTGGTAACCAGGTAACCTACATCTCTGAACCTAGAGAGGGTTGTAATAGTTAGAGAGTACCGGTGGTGTGGACTTGTGCCACGATACCGGTGGTAACCAGGTAACCTACATCTCTGAACCTAGAGAGGGTTGTAATAGTTAGAGAGTACCGGTGGTGTGGACTTGTGCCACGATACCGGTGGTAACCAGGTAACCTACATCTCTGAACCTAGAGAGGGTTGTAATAGTTAGAGAGTACCGGTGGTGTGGACTTGTGCCACGATACCGGTGGTAACCAGGTAACCTACATCTCTGAACCTAGAGAGGGTTGTAATAGTTAGAGAGTACCGGTGGTGTGGACTTGTGCCACGATACCGGTGGTAACCAGGTAACCTACATCTCTGAACCTAGAGAGGGTTGTAATAGTTAGAGAGTACCGGTGGTGTGGACTTGTGCCACGATACCGGTGGTAACCAGGTAACCTACATCTCTGAACCTAGAGAGGGTTGTAATAGTTAGAGAGTACCGGTGGTGTGGACTTGTGCCACGATACCGGTGGTAACCAGGTAACCTACATCTCTGAACCTAGAGAGGGTTGTAATAGTTAGAGAGTACCGGTGGTGTGGACTTGTGCCACGATACCGGTGGTAACCAGGTAACCTACATCTCTGAACCTAGAGAGGGTTGTAATAGTTAGAGAGTACCGGTGGTGTGGACTTGTGCCACGATACCGGTGGTAACCAGGTAACCTACATCTCTGAACCTAGAGAGGGTTGTAATAGTTAGAGAGTACCGGTGGTGTGGACTTGTGCCACGATACCGGTGGTAACCAGGTAACCTACATCTCTGAACCTAGAGAGGGTTGTAATAGTTAGAGAGTACCGGTGGTGTGGACTTGTGCCACGATACCGGTGGTAACCAGGTAACCTACATCTCTGAACCTAGAGAGGGTTGTAATAGTTAGAGAGTACCGGTGGTGTGGACTTGTGCCACGATACCGGTGGTAACCAGGTAACCTACATCTCTGAACCTAGAGAGGGTTGTAATAGTTAGAGAGTACCGGTGGTGTGGACTTGTGCCACGATACCGGTGGTAACCAGGTAACCTACATCTCTGAACCTAGAGAGGGTTGTAATAGTTAGAGAGTACCGGTGGTGTGGACTTGTGCCACGATACCGGTGGTAACCAGGTAACCTACATCTCTGAACCTAGAGAGGGTTGTAATAGTTAGAGAGTACCGGTGGTGTGGACTTGTGCCACGATACCGGTGGTAACCATGTAACCTACATCTCCGTACTTAGAGGGGGTTGTAATAGAGAGTACCTGTGGTGTAGACTTGTGCCACGATACCGGTGGTAACCAGGTAACCTACATCTCCGTACTTAGAGGGGGTTGTAATAATTAGAGACAACCGGTGGTGTAGACTTGTGCCACGATACCGGTGGTAACCAGGTAACCTACATCTCTGAACTCAGAGGGGGTTGTAATAATTAGAGAGTACCGGTGGTGTAGACTTGTGCCACGATACCGGTGGTAACCAGGTAACCTACATCTCCGTACTTAGAGGGGGTTGTAATAGTTAGAGAGTACCGGTGGTGTAGACTTGTGTCACATTACCGGTGGTAACCAGGTAACCTACATCTCCGTACTTAGAGGGGGTTGTAATAATTAGAGAGTACCGGTGGTGTAGACTTGTGTCACGATACCGGTGGTAACCAGGTAACCTACATCTCCGTACCTAGAGGGGGTTGTAATAAAGAGTACCGGTGGTGTAGACTTGTGCCACGATACCGGTGGTAACCAGGTAACCTACATCTCTGAACCTAGAGGGGGTTGTAAAGTTAGAGAGTACCGGCGGTGTGTTGTAATATGATACCAGTAGCGCACCTGTAGCTTACATTCCTGCCGCTACTCTGCTTGTCAGCGAACAGTTGGTAACCCTGTTGAATATTGCAGGAGTGGACGCTGACCCAGGACGGACACATCAAACACCACGACGTGTGTCTGACGCTACCAGACTACCAGAAGGGGACCCCACTCGTCATGAAGATGTGCGAGGGGCTGGACGGACAGGTAACCGAGCAGTGCTACCAACACTCGGCGGTGTTTAGGAGGGTGTTGTTACCTAATCGTGTCACTTATATGCAGTAATACTCTCTCTCAAATTGTAGTTTTCATGGTTACAACCCCACTGACTGTTTGGCAACACCACTTCGATACAATTACGATATATTAAAAACATTCCAAATAAATATTGTTACGATCATAGATAATATTAGGGAAGGATAGTTGGTCTGAGTTACAACAAACAGTGAACAAATCAGGGGCTATATTAACTCGAGGGAGGAAAGTTCATTTAAAAATAAATATTAATATTATTATTATTACTATTATCACCGCGTCTTACTACCCGTTCGGGTTATACACTTTAAGTACTAATTACGCTAATGGATTAGGAATTGGGAAGGATGAATTAGAGGAAGTGAACTCGCATCTGCGTGGAGGGAGAGTGGAAAACCATTTAGGAAAAACCTACCCCCAGTTCACCCGACCGAGATTCGAACCTCGATCTCCCCGTCCTCGGCGGTCGAGCAGCTCAACACGACAAGTGCGTTAGTCGACTACGCCACCGAGGCGGGTAACATAGGATTAAAGTTAAGGTAAAGGAAGGAAATTATGTAAATAGATCAAACAAATTGGGCTAATTTTTGACCTAGATAATGTTAAGGTTATTGTAGAAGAATCATCATCATCATCATCATCAACAACTGTTTCCAGTCTGTGGCCGAGTCAGTTTAGTAAAATGCCTACATATTTCTCTATTCCTTCTACCATTCTACATCCTCTAATTGCGCGCAATCTTCTCCTCTCACTTGCACAATTGCTGTTTTATTCTCCTCCCATCTTTGTTCTTGTGTTGTTTTTTTTAACTTTATTATATTTTTAGAATACAAATTAGAATTGAAAAAAGTTTTGAACATTTGTTTTCAAATGAAGTAAGCTGCAATTAAAATGAAATATGTTATTTATAATAAAGCTATCTAGCTCCTTAAGTTGTAAAAAAAAGGTTTTATTAACGGGAAATTTAAAGCAATTGTGACTTAAATTTGAGTTATTTAAAATATAGTACCACTTGTATTCAATTTTAGATTATATTCTACATTGAACTTAACATTATACTTGGTATAGGTTGACCTGGCGGTCTAGGGGTAAGGTGTCAGACCTCTGTGCTTGGGTCCGGGGTTCAATCCTCGGTCCCGGCACAGATTTATCTGATTACCAAACCCTTCCTTCACCTCTGACAAGACATCTTGTGAATGTGGGGAATGACAGGCCTCCACCGTGGTTCGGATCCCACGTTAAACTGTAGGTCCTCCATTTCATCTCACAATCACCCTACCATCACACATTAGCGTAAGTGCGTATAACCCGAACGGGTAGTAAGACGCGGTGATAATAACAATAATAATAATAATAATAATATACCTGGTATAAATATATGAATGAACTTTCGTTGTGTTAATATATCTAGCTGATTCGTCCACTGACTGGTGTAGCTCAGTGTATAGCAACCAACTACATTAAATAATATCCTTCTTTAATATAATTCAATCATAATATTAAGAATTCAAGTACAAGTTTGTGCCTTTTTGTGCTGGTTATTTGTAATTCTGTACTGGCACAAAGATTGCTCAACTAATAGATTAAATGTCCCATCTAAATATCATATTCTTTAAAATGAAAAAAATGACATTCAATTTAAAGAATTACTCAACTGGCCTTGATCCTTGTACATCATTGATCTGAATCCCGCCATCTTTGAGGTCACGGGACTGAGGCAAAGTTTAGTTATACGTATGGCGTATGAACTATGTTAACACTAATGGGTTAGGAATGAGTAAGGTTGAAATTAGAAGGAGTGTATCTACATTTGTGTGAAGAGAGAGTGGAGAACGATTTAGGAAAAAAACTACCCTTAGTACTTTGGGATCAAACCACGATCGCCCCATCGTTGGTAGCCTAGACTATTGTGAGGGTAGGCCTTAACGCCTTAGGGACCATGCGACCACCGGAGATCTTACCACTGAGCTATCCAGTATTAGTCCCATGCTCAGGGTCACTCTTCACTCATATCTTAGGGCGGATCCTTTCCATTTCGAGAACCTAGCCGGTCATCTACATTAGGTCGTACAAGCTTTGTCCTACTTACATATTTATATGATGGCTTCTTCGCTAGCTCTATATCACTGTTACCAACACCATATTTGTTCTGTATCACTGTTACCAACACCATGTTTGTTCTGTATCAGTGTTACCAACACCGTGTTTAATTTCCAGCGGTGGCACCACGTCGACAACAGCGGCCTGCTCAAACACACTCGACTCAGTCTCTGTATCGACTCCAGAGATTACAAATCCAAGGGCCTTACGGTCGAAAGATGCAACTCAAGGTCGCCGACCCAGCAGTGGACATTCTCCGTCAAATTGTGATAATCTCTCTCTCTCTCATCGTCGAAAACGATAGCCGAGAAGATGTGAAGTCTCGTTAACTTGAACAAATGACGACCGCGCGCTCCGTTGATGCACCCTCTCGTCGGCAAGAATTGTTGCGTCTGTGTGTTTTCAGTTCCTAGACGCTGATTGGTCGGTGATAACCGTAAGATGGTATCGCACGCTTGCTTTGTATTTTACTTCGATTGAAGCTCATGACTTATAATATTTATTGAACCAGCAAAGTATGGCGAAAAATTGATCTTCCGTTTTGCTTCATCTTCTAGACAAGGGGGGGGGCCTGGACCATGTGATTTATAAACCCCCGTGTGCCGATAAACAAGGTCATGTGCGCAAGTAACCTTCTTTTGTAACTGGTGTTTGTTTATCTTGAGAGTTGTTTGCCCCAAATTATTTGTTAAGTAGAACTTGTTTATGATACTCTTAAATATGAATATAGGAGGAAATTAATCCACTACAGGCATACCCTCCTACATGTTTGGTTTCAGGCTTGTTGTCGATACATTTCATCGTAAAGCAAAACAATGCTTGTTTTTTACAATTGTTGATGCATCTACTGGACTGCAATCGTCAAATAAGTGCATAGCTGAAGTAAATAAAGCATCTATACAAGGCCGTAGCCAGCCAATAATTTCAGGGGGGGTTTGGTGAGCACATCCCCCAATTGCTGGAAGATAAAAAACATTATAAATGACAAACGGTTCTAGAAGCTCTTTGAATTGTTTTTTTTTTATGATAAAATAACCTCCTAGCTGCCGAAGGGTGGGAAATTTTCTAAATATTAAACACTTTTTGAAGCTCTGTGAGGTTTTTTTTATGGTAAAATAACCCCCAAAATGCCGAACGCTAGGAAAATTTCTAAATATTTAACACCTCTAGAAGCTCTTTGAAGTGCTTTTTATAATAACACAGCCGCCTAATTTGTATTTGTATTTTAATTTTTATATCGTTTGAACCATAAATAAAGCTATATATATTTTGTT
Organism: Timema douglasi; assembly: GCA_901482245.1. NCBI lineage: Eukaryota > Metazoa > Arthropoda > Insecta > Phasmatodea > Timematidae > Timema > Timema douglasi. The sequence goes on along the minus strand of CABEEJ010003594.1, from coordinate 68,582 downwards.
CATAAAATTTCGCAGGGGGTTTGAACCCCCAAAACCCCCCCTGGCTACGGCCATGCATCTATAAATAAAATAAATAATTTCAAGTTCACTAAATCACAAAGTGTAGCACACAGATGCAACAGGTGCCATGTTTGTAAACAAACTAAGTTCGCCGAGAAGCCCATCTCGAGAGAGCCGTGTCGCTAAATGATAAATATCGTATCAGTGAGACGGAGGTATAGTCACAGTTTAAAACCATCATATTGATGAATTGTTACAAAGAGGGGTATGCCTGTATTAGTAAAATATTGTAAGAATACAAAAAAAATCACCAGGTTTTCCATGAAATTGAAACATTTTCTAACAGTAAGAGTCACTCTGAATTAACGATTGATATATACATCAGTTGCATATAGCTTTATTACACTGGACAATGATAAATAGTATTATATTATATAAAGATTTTAAATCAAATTAGTTTACTTTTTTTTTTTTTCTGTGAGAAACTAAACATTCCAAATGATTGTGTTGGAAAAAAAATATATTTGCTTTGCTCGACATCTTTAAGTTGTCATTGAAGGTAAGAAACTATTTTAATTAACATGAAATGTTTGAAATACAGGCCTAATTAAATATATTTTTATAATTTTTGTGATGTTCTTCACCTTGGACTTAAGCTCGAGACAGCGAGCAGTTGTAACATTTGTTGCCCATGACAATACAAGGCGCAGCTACCCCTATGCCGATATTTAACATACAATATGTCATAAGGAGG
>CABEEJ010003594.1:50574-67423 GCA_901482245.1 Timema douglasi | reverse complement strand
TCTTATGTCAATAATTTTAATAACGACCTTTTTTTTTTAAAGTGCAAATGAATCTTTGTTTATTTTTGTCATATTTTTCTACTTTTTTCCCCTTCTCAAAACAAAATATTCAGCCATTTTTTTCTTTAAAACTATAGAAACGAAATACTAAAATAAGCGATGAAAGCTGACACGATCGAGGCATTGGCATCGAAGCGAATGGGTCGGCCATTTTGTGTTACTCAAAACACGATTCTTCGATAATGCATGTATTGACGATAAAACATATTTTCTTGTTTGTCATATCGGCATCTTAATTTAAATAGAGCAATACTTTATTTGCAAATGAAACTAAACAAATTATATTTGTAATTTTACTAAAATTATTTTTACCACTGAAATTATTAATCATGTTCCAATTAAACTAAACAAAATGTGTTTTTTTTAAAAAGTAACTGAGTCCCTAATGTTAAAAAGTCGATAAACTTCTGTACATACATTTATACTTTACCAAATTTAAAAAAAACCTCAACCAATTCCTAATAAGCTAGCGGAGCAAAACACATAATTTGTGTGTGTGTGTGATGTTTATTTAGACATAACTGTGATGATTATTACAATAAACCGGACTCGTATTTTAATAAAGTTCAACATTTACTGAAGCACCCTTTAAAGATAACAATGTGGGGGTGTAAAGGGCTTTCGAAACTATAAATGTTGCCCAGTTAGAAATATTTTATTAATGAGTTGTTTTATTTAAATCAATAAATTTAAAAAAAAAACTTATTTGGTTTAGTGCTAACATACTAAGACATTGAAGGTAAATTTATTTTTTATCATAAGTTAAAATGTGTTAAAATGAATTGTTGTTCAATAAACTTGCCTAAATAATTCTATGAAAATGTTTGGTAGCGCAACAGTTTCGGTTACTCACGAGCGGGTAAGCGAAACATTCTGCTACCAAACTTTGAACAATAATACAACCATGTGGTTGAGAGATGGTAAATATCCACAAACCAGAATGGATATCTTTAGTATTGTTATCTATTTAATAATATATTGTAAATCAATCAACCAAAAGTTCAACATTATTGTACAATATTAAGTAAAAAGAACAAACAAGGAACAAAATACCGGCTGACCCAAAATATGATTTCTAAACCTAATTGAAATTGTTAGCTTTGTTCAGAGTTGAACCAAAGACCTGAGTTACCGTAGGCTAAGTGTGACTACCTGTCCTTGTAAAATAGTTCTCGAGGCGAAATAACGCCCGCAGTTGATACAGTTTGTGACAAAAGGTTACAACGACTCTCCGTTGTTTAGTTCTGTGTATCATATGAACTTATGTCAATTTATCACTGGAGCATACGTGTGGATGGAAGAAGGGACAGGAAACTGTGTTCCGCTCTGTCCAGTGGCAGCACTGTAAAGAGTTAATTGTGTTCCTCTTTCCACTGCGCGAGTCATATTACGTTTGTCCCTCAAATTGTTTGACACAATTTCCTGTGCCTTCTTCGAGACATAAAATTGTGTACCTAAAAAAAAGTGAAAAGAAGTTTTCCTAAGATTGTTCTATTTTGAAACTTAGTTAAGGTTAATTATTACGGAGCACGTTGGGTGAAGTAATGTTTGGTAAATAACTTTCAAATGTGCAGTTTACAGTTTGTGCATCTCGAGGTGAGCTGAGGCGAATATTAACATGACATCAAGGTGACCTGGCGGTCTAGGGGGGTAAGGTGTCAGACTTCTGTGCTAGCGGCCGGGGTTCAATCCTCGGTCTTGGCAAAGATTTACCTGATCGCCAAACCCTTCCTTCGCCTCTGACAAGACATCTTGTGAATGTGGGGAAGGCCAGGCCTCCACCGTGGTTCGGATTCCACGTTAAACTGTAGGTCCTCCATTTCATCTCACAATCACCCTACCATTACACACTAGCGTAAGTGCGTATAACCCGAACGGGTAGTAAGACGCAGTGCTAATAATAATAATAATAATAATAAATCAAAACTTAATTGAAATCACTTTCTGTCTTGATCCAAACCGCGACTGATGGGCTAACCACTGGCACAAATAAATCGTGTAACGGTCTAGTATTTGTGTCGAGAGCACCTTTTAAATTTGAAGTCAGGTTGAAACAAAGCTTAAAACATGAGGAGATAAGGTTTTTTGCTGTGGTCATATAATAATTACTTTATAAATTTTTAATTTTCCATTAAGTGCATCAAGCTAAAAAGAAAGGCTTGTACAGAAACAAAGCCCACAGTATTATTTTATGATGACATCCGAATTTATCTCTGTCTACGTTATAAATGTGATTTAATCACTAAACTGCTTTAAAATACTCTTTAATGCTGTTATAAAAATGATTATATTTCGAAATATTTCAAATACTGTATGTTCATAATATATTGAATTTATATAAAAAGGGACAAACACAATATGGCTTTTACAATGTAAAGAAGAACACAGTCCACATTTTACACTGCTGCCAATGGACAAAGAGGTAATGGTCGTCTCTTAAAGAAAAAAGTTTCAAAGATTCAAAGTTTTTTTTTAAATCACCGCATCTTACTACCCATTTGGGTTATACGCTTAGGTATTAATTACGCTGATCGTTTTAAGGATGAGGGAGGTTATATTTATAGAAAGTGTACCCACATTGGTGTGGAGGGAGAGTGGAAAACCATTTTGGAAAAAAAACTCAGTATATCCGGCCGAGATTTGAACCTCAATCTCCCCATAATGGGAAGTCTAGTCTATTACGAGAGTAGCGCGTTAGACCATGCGACCACCGAGGCAGGTTTGAAGGTTATTGTGGGTGTAGAAGTGAAGGAAATTTTACCTTTTACTTGTACAATTCGTGATTTTGCACGCCCCTTATCGAGCAATATGTAAACATAGCTTTGTTTAAAACTTACCCACTAGCTCACCTCGGAGACTCGACACAAATAATAAACAAGCGTTACGATATGTTTGTGTTTGTGTTACAAGATTCTAACACCAGCCACATTCCGTGAGTAGAGATTCAAAAATGTAATGACTTCCTTTTGAATGACAATTTGTCAGGACCATTAGTATTTCTTCTGTGAAGTAATAAGAGGTCCACTGTACGAGTCAAAACACCAACAAAGCAATAACAATAATTGTCAAACACAACAATAAGTGAATATGAACAAATATAATTTCTATGAAACAATGTTCATTTCATTTGATGTGTAATTCAAACATATTCTTTAAGAGTGTATAAGTTATTTAAGTCATCTTGTGTTATTAACACCTGGGACCTCCTAATTTGTTGTACCCTGAACCAAACCAAGCTGTTCTCAGGTGGGGGGGCCGAGTAATCTCACTTGGTCAACCTCGCCGGAATATGAACCAAGCCCTTCCGTTCTGAATGTACCTTAAGGTGGAAAATGAAGGGGACACTTGAAAAGGCCAGTGTTTGCAGTTTTTATTTCAAAATATATTTTTGGTCAAAATAAATCAAATAATTTTCCAGTAAAAATATATAGTTTAATTCTCTTCACGTGGTGATATCAACAGTTGTTGAATATCCGGTCTGAGCGAGCGTAGCGACATTAGATGAGAAACTTTAAATGACGAGAAAAAGTTGTCATTAAATTCCAGAACACCCTCGACAGATATTCAACAACTGTTGATATCACCACGTGAAGAAAATTAAACTCTCCGTTTCTACTGGGGAAATATTTGATTTATTTTGACTAAAAAATGTTTTGCCATAAAAACTCAAAACAAGGTGATGTTTTCTCAGGTCCCCTGCATTCCTCCCTTAACTCGATATATTGTTTCTCGATGGAAATACTTCACCCAATCTAATGGACGTGTGTTTGCAGCGAGAGTGACCTATATCCCTGTAACAATGTAATATAGCACCGAATATACCAATGTACATAATTATAACGTGTCAAAGAATATATAAAAACAAGCTCTTCCAAGAATTGTGTGTGTCTCGTTTACATAAACATTGAAATCAGCTGTACTTTTGTTTTTGTGTTAATGTCTAAAAGTTTGTGCAATATACTTTATACAAATTAAAATGGCTTTTATTTCTCACTTTCAAACAATGAGGAATCTTCAAAGAGTTACATCCCAATGACACCTTGATATTTTGTGACACCTCGGCTGTTGGTACGCGAGTGCCAGGCCACGCTGCGACTCCTTTATTCTATGCCCTCCACGCCTGCACCTGGTCCCGTCAACCATCCCTGGTAAAAGGAGGGGGGGAGGGGGAAAGGAGGGTATGCTAACGTGCATACTTATCATGCAGTATTACACGGGTCGGACAATGGCCAGTCGAGTATCGGTACTTGGTAGCGGCCTCGTTGCTGGCACACGGATGTCTGGCGATGATGAAACAAAACTAGTAATCATTATTAGTTCATTTATCCAGCAGTCGCGCTGCTTGTTTAGTGTTCCACTGGAATCCTTGGCACAGTGATGGTGACGACCTTATTTGTTTTTATAATTCTCGACCATCGTCGGTCACCCTGGAACTTGTGCTAGTGGTTCTCTCTGCCGTACCTTCCCAATTCCTAATCCATTAGAGTAATTAGTACTTAAAGCGTATAACCCGAACGGGTAGTAAGGCGTGGTGCTAAATTATTATTATAATAATTATTAATGATAGGTTGAAATATTTTAGTTAACTTAACTTTAATAACAATTTATCATAATTTATCTACTCTTGTTTTTTAATTAGTTCTCGTTATTGTAATAATGTAATCTAACTCATTTCTTTTAAATATATGCTATATATAAAAGGACGAGAAATAATAATTATTGATATTTATATTGAAAATATATTTGTTTCAAATCTTGTTAGGCATTAGTATTTAAATGTATCAAATAATTAATACAACTACAATTAAATATTTACTAATCAAGCAATAGATCTTTTGAATAGTCTACTTAATTTATTAATTTTTTAATTTTAAAACAGAATACAAACATTTTAACAATTTAACAAAACCAATACAAATAATAAAGTTTTATAATGTTGAATTATACATTAAAGATGTAAAATTGTAACGGGAAATTAAAGGTAAAACTCGAATTCCTAGTGACATAATGTAAGTAGTTTATGTATACATTTTATAACGATGCTAAAACCAAAGTGTTAATTTAATGATCGACTAAATATATAATTCTCGTGATTTATAAGTGTGTATACATTAACTAAATGATTGTAAATTTAGTCTAACTATATTTAATATCATATCTTTCAATCGATAAAGAACACAATCATAGGACCCTTCAAACCACAGCCATCTATTATTTGGTATTTTTTCTCTCTTTCTCTCTCTCGGTTTTTGACTAATTACCGTTTAAACAACTTCCTCCAATAAACGTCGTTTCCATATTAAAACTCCCTCCCTATCGCTTCAAGTTTTATTTTGAGAGGAAATTATTCCCTCGTTGGGGGGTGGTGTGGGAGGGGTTATGAAATGAAACTATTAATCATTATTAGTTCATTTATCCAGCAGTCGCACTGCTTGTTTAGTGTTCCGCTGGAATCCTTGGCTCAGTGATGGTGACGACCTTATTTGTTTTTATAATTCTCGACCATCGTCGGTCACCCTGGAACTTGTGCTAGTGGTTCTCTCTGCCGGCCCAATGGGAAACTCACTTTTCTTTCTCTAGTAATCTTGTGTTCACAAACAATTTATTTTATTTATTTGATGATATTTTGTTGAATGTTTAACTGGTTTCACAATTTTTGGTTCAATAAAATTAAGAATAAACTGAAAGATCATTTTGTGACATTCATAAGTGGCTTTAAAAACTACCTAGATAGGCCTAAATGTTGAAAGTAGCTTTTGCGAGGGTGCTCTTGATTCAAAGATGCACTCGGTATCTTCTCTTCATTCTCCCTGTCACAAACCCATCACTACCACTGTCGTCAGCTGACAAGAGACAGCATCGTTCCTCAACACAAAACACGTAATATTCGACTCGCAACTAAACTCTCGTGACAGTATTTTACAGCAGTGTGAACATCCGTTCCAGCTCAGCGAGCCCTTAGATCGGACAATCTTCACCCGCTCTGGTGGTCAAACGGTCCGAGTCAGGCCCGCTAGATTTAACCCCCCCGCCCCCCTCACCCTCAATGTTTCCAAACTTGGTAAATAATGCCCAAAAATCTAAAGCAATGTTTGCATCTTCATATTTGTGTGATCACGTGTTTTCGACCAAGAAATTTAGGAAAAATGACCTTAGGAAATAAATTACAGATGAGCTTCTGTCTTATCTCTTGAGAATCCGACATTGTTGCTAATCTCACAACCAATAATGTAAGCCTTCATCTTATGAAGGAACTTACCAAGCTACTAAGGTATTTATGACTGCTATACACTCTCAATATATTTAAATTAAACTACATTCAAACATACCTAATCCAACCGTTCCCTTACGGGGTAGCAAGAGACTGTGCATTCAGCTAATAAAACAACAACTCCGTACTTAATCCATCTTCACAAACTTTCTTCACACTTCCCTGTCCTTGCATTCCCCCTTCTCTTCAACAACATCCATACACCGAGTTATACATACTCTTCAACAACATCCATACAGAGAGTCATACATGCTTCTCTTCAACAACATCCATACAGAGAGTCATACATGCTCTTCAACAACATCCATACACCGAGTCATACATGCTCTTCAACAACATCCATACAGAGAGTCATACATGCTTCTCTTCAACAACATCCATACAGAGAGTCATACATGCTCTTTAACAACATCCATACAGAGAGTCATACATGCTCTTTAACAACATCCATACAGAGAGTCATACATGCTCTTCAACAACATCCATACACCGAGTCATACATACTCTTCAACAACATCCATACACCGAAAAATATATGCTCTTCAACATCATCCATACACAGTCTCACACATGCCAGATATTGTCACGGTAACAGTGTCCACGAAGATTTACTATTTTGTCTGTTGTTAGATGGACTGAAAGGACCAGTGATGCCTGTGCTTGGGTGTGGTCTAACACAATAACAAAGAAGAAGTACATTTATTGCCAGTACTAAAACCTCTATGGATATTAAATTTCTTTTGTTTTTGTAACCCATTGAAACGTTGTTGATATGATTGTTTGTTGTGTTTGTTTTTTTTATAAGAAAAAGTATCTTTTGTGTTGTTATCAAGACCTGACTATTGTGCATAAATAGGATTATTTTATTGGAGTGTGTACTGCCATGGAAGATATTGATGGTGAGAATAAATAACTTATAATTATTGTTGTGCTGTGAACCAATAGAGTTGTAACATTTTATTATCCATCATACCCGTTAGTGGCGAGTTCGGGTACCCAGAGGCCTGAGGTTAAGTCCGGGTTGTTTCTGCACTGGCACCAGCCGGGCAGGCATATAAATAGTGTGTGGGAACAGGGAAGTGGACTTATAAGAAGGCGTGGAAGGTTTGAGGGGGAGAGAACCCTTACAGGACGTACAACTGGCGAGGCAATTCTTGAAAAGTGAATTGATTTTTCAAGGAATAGGGCTAGACTTGAATAACTGTGTTGGAGTATTTACCGACGGTTCAGCGGCAATTACAGGAAGAATAACTGGATTCCAGGTAAGAGTTAAATCTGCAAGCGATAGGCCCACTACTTTCACTCATTGCAAGATTCAAGAGGAATTAGTGGCCAATAAATATCTACAGATTGGAATGCTGTACTACAAGATGCTGTTAAGGTTATCAATTTTATTAAAAGTCGTTCCCTTAATAGTCACCTCTTTGCAAATTTATGTGATGAAATTGAATCAAATTTCAGAACACTTTTACTGCATACAGAAGAGTGATGACTGATAAGGGACAAGCATTGAGATGGCTATTAATGTTAAAATTAAAATGAGATAATACTATTTCTGTCTGAAAATAACTCTGAATATGTCGATTTTTTCGCAATGAAAACTGGCTGTCCTAATTATGCTATCTGTCAGATTTATTTGAGAAACTCAAGGAACTTAATATGTCTCTCCAAGGGGAGAGCACAAATATTTTTACACTTACAGATAAACTTCAGGTGATAGTGGTCAAAATAATTAATCTTAGTCTAGAAACAGGCATTTTAGCTGACAACATGAAAATTGCTAAGGTAATACCAATTCAATCACGTTGCTTTGTATGTGTGTAAGGGAGAAAGAGATACCCGAAGGTTTCCTTCTTTCTTACACAACGGTTGAGGACGACTCAATGGCTAGAAAATTTCAGCCACAAATGTCCATTAAGTTATCAAAGTAATGAAAATGGGTTTTATTAAAACAGGATTGATGGCCTATAAATTAAAGAAAAAAAGCATCCATGAAAGATTGACATTTTGGATAGTAATAATTTTATCCCCTAAATTATAATTTAATACAAAAAAATTGCATCAAAGAAAGTTACGATAATCAATGCAAATTAAAAGATCATCAAGAATCATAATTTAGTTATAAGCTTGACTCGATCATCTTTATGAACCTAAAAATAACTGTGTTAAGGATGGATTTTTAATGAAAATTGATTCTTTGCCCTCTATTTATCAATTCAAAGGTCTCTATCTATTTCAGTATTCGATTATTTACATGGTGCATTTGTCAAGATGGAATCTAACAATAATGTAAGAAGATTAAACATAAATACAGAAAAATGTGATTATCTTTAGAAAATGTTATACAGGAGAGACAACGAAAAACGTTCATTTAAACACGTGCCACATTTGACCTTATTTTCAGTTTATAGTCATGTTTATACTCCAGTAATATGTAGCTGCTTGGCATTTTATTTTTTATTTGAGGTGTTTAACGGACACTTTCTGAATGGAGGGATTTTATCAGTACATGACTTGTAAACTAACTTAAAAATCTAGAACAGATACCACATCCAGCCTCCCAGCCGTTAATTTATCATTGTGAAAAGGTAAACACTTATTTCACAAATTATTCAACCATAACAAGAATCAAACTAAGGACTTACTCAGTAGATACATACACTATATACCAAGTTAGGGTGTCAAAATGCAGCTGCTTCTCATTATGGAAGTGCTCAAAATGGCCACCTCCTGCCTGTAGCTGTCGTGTCGTAGAATGCCGCACTCTTTCAAAGATATCGGGTGTTTGTAATAACCTCATAGAATTTACCTAGTCAACAGGTCGAGATATATCGAGGGTAGTAATTGGCGTAATCAAATGATTTTAAGAATCGAATAATTATTCGATTCTTTGAAAAATAATCGAAAGAATCATTCGAATGATTTTGACAAGTAGTAAAGAGTCGGTAATAATCGAATGCAAGAGGATTATATTTACAAGGTATACAAATGGACAGGTGCGTGTGAGAGGAGAACCGAGAACCCCACTATAGTGATGTGTCGAACCAGCTAGTTGACGCGAGCTAGCTAACATAAGTTCGCTCACTCAAAAGAGTCGTTCATAAGAGTCATATCGTTCACCGGATTGCTGGCTCGCTCCCAATCTCTTCACCCCTTCCCTAGCATAAACTTGATAAGCGAGCGCCTACTAGTTCTCACAATTCCCGTTCAGAGCGTGCAAATCTGTCTCTTTCCTTTCAACTTATGAACGAATTAAGTTTTATGTGTAATTTATCCGAATCCTACTGTGTTTGATTCTTTAATTCTATTACTTACTCATATTACTTATAATAATTAACCTTAGCATATAACCTTTAGTGTCTAATTCACATAATTATGTCTAAGTGATGTTAAGAAAAACTGTTAGTTTAATATTGTAGGCAGTACTGCTATCTAGTAACGATAGTAAGCATTTATAGTTGATTTTTTTCCTTAATAGCGAACGAGGAACGACAGAAGAGTCGTGAATGACAAACACTCCTGACTCTTGCCAGAGCGGATGTACGAAAGCGAAAAAGTCGTGAGTAATGGTGGCGTGAATGACTCGCTCGCGAAGCGAGAGTCATTCGTTCACAGCCCTCGTTCAAGAATCGTTCAATTTGAATGACTCGCTCACGAGCGACCCATCACTACCCACTACAAGTGACATCGGAACCGACTCGCCGATCCTAAAGAGAGGAGTGACTGTAGGCAACATGGTACCCGATCATCTGCCAAAACATAGTTCCTGTAAAAGAATCAAAACTAAAAGATGTTGATAAACTTCTATCTTTACCGCTTTATTTGCAAATAAGTATTTTTCCTTTAAGAAGTAAACGGACAATAAGCTCGAATGAGTAGATTAATATTCTTGAAAATGTATATAGCAAAGTGAGGTTGTAACGACTCGGGATCCTTCGCGCCAGGAACTGATGCGCATTGACATAGCACAAAGTGAACCAAGATGAAGAAAACGTTGAAGAGATAGGCGATCTTGTTAATATAAATCTGTTTTAACTCTTGATTCACAAATTAGTCTTCTTTTGATTGAATAAATAGTAGTAAATTTGTACGAATAAATTGTTACACCTAACACTTATGTTTTATTTCAAAACTGCCATATTCTAATGTGTGTACCTGCAAAACTGCCCGATTCCAGCGGAACACTGCAAAACTGTCCTTTTCCAAAATATAGTTCTAATTTTATTATCCAAACCGTATTGTCGATATTTGTGAAATTTACCAAATTGACCCAGGTTGATATACTTTCATACCAGGTAAAGTTTCATAAAAATCTAAACATAAACAACAATATTACAGTTTTTTTTTTATTTCCTCAAAATTCTATTATAATGGATAAGGACAGTTTTGCAACCCACCTACTCATATACTTTCACTGATAAAGGGGCCACGAGCCGATCGTTGACTTCCCAGATTTGTGCTAGTTCTGGCATTATTCGATAGATAGGGTAGGAGCTTATGTAAATAGAACAAGTACTTTCCCTTCTGTTCTGTTATAAAACAGTGTAAACAGATAAAAATGATATAACAATCTGAAAAATTGCTTCATAAATATCAGTTTGGTGATTTTTCTTACACACAACCTTGCAAAAATGATTAAATAATCGCAGAACTTTTTACACGCAAATCCCTGCATGGGTGTGGCAGTAGAAGGGTTAATTTTAGTTGATTAAAAGAAATTTTTAAAAACTCCTCCTTTACGTGAATAACCGGCGACAAGCTGTAGTTAGCGAACTGGTGACTTAGACAAATGAACTGAATCACTCTGAATAGTTCAAAACAGTCAACTGCTCTGCCCATCTCTAAAGTAGTCAAAACAAATAAACATTTACTTTTTTTTTTTAATCCAAGCTAACTTACAATCGGTGACCTGGCGGTCTAGGGGTAAGGTGTCAGACTTCTGTACTGGCGGCCGGGGTTCAATCCTCGGTCCCGGCGCAGATTTATCTGATTACCAAACCCTTCCTTCACCTCTGACAAGACATCTTGTGAATGTGGGGAATGCCAGGCCTCCACCGTGGTTCGGACTCCACGTTAAACTGTAGGTCCTCCATTTCATCTCACAATCACCCTAACATTACACATTAGCGTGAGCGCGTATAAACCGAACGGGTAGTAAGACGCGGTGCTAATAATAATAATAATAATAATAATAACTTACGATCGAGCGCCATGAAAATTAAGCTCCAAGGCTCAAGTTTGAAGACAATTTCGTCACCTAAAGTACAAATTAAAAAATATACATAATACTTTTTTTAATTTCAGTATGGATATTAAAGTGTTTTCATATGACAAGAACAATTTTTTTTTTATATGCACAGTAAGTTTTGCAGAAAATAGATAACTAAAATAAATAGTCAGTACACAACACTCAAGAGTTTGAACACAAGATATAACAAAAGCTAACTATATTTTTAAAAAAATCATAATTTTAAAATAAAATATACCACAACACATTATTTATAAAATGTCCACACATACAATTTTAAAATATAATTATTCTTATCAAAGTAGAATTATCGTGAGTGTTTTATAACAGATTTTCTGCACTTCATCACACGTTATATAAATGCTAGTGTTTAAAATATGATTTGTGTTTAGATGTTAATGATTTCACTTTGGTTAACTTGTTTGTTGATGTGAATATAAAAATGTACAGCCTTTAAGATTAATTTATGTAAGTCATTTTGATTAAATACTTAATAGTAAGCTTACTAGATTAATATTAGACACAATTTTGTAGAAAGGGCACTTTGAAAATTACCAATAAACTCGGTACACAGTACAAAAATATAATACATTGTTGTCACAATGTCATTGTAGAGTTATACAAAAAAATAATCTTGGGATATTTTTTACTGAAACAATGCGAGATCCTAAGGTCACACAACCAGATTTAAGTTATTGGACTTTATTTCTCATTGTTTATAGTAAGTTTTCAACAAAAACAAAAGGAACACAATATAAATACAAGTATTAAAAATCAAAAGAAATACAGAACTCATTATTTTCAAGACCTAAAATAGTATAAAGGATTAATTTTAAATAATGGAGTGGGCAGAAATGATTTTTTTTTTTAAACTAGACAATCGCAACCTTTATTCGCCCAAGTAGTGACATATTAGGAAATTACATAGGTCTTAGATGTCGTTACAAATGGGCGCCTCTCCGGATCCTTCTGTATCCAAGTTTTCACCGCAGACGCAGCTGCGCCCTCCAGACCCGTTTGGCAGACAAAGATGGCCGCTACTGCACTGACCGTTGTCAAATTGGCACACGTTAGATTCTAAAACAAGAAGACATTAACACAAAGGTTTAGATTCATACACAACTATTAGTGACTTGTGAACATGAGAATAGACCGGTCTTGCGTCAGCCAATAAGAATGAGACCAGTATACAGAGCACACGGAAATTATCTAATGTGCATATGTGAAATGCCTTGAGGTGGCCTTACTTGTATGTTATTAACGAATTGACTACGATTGTAAATATGAATGAAAGTAAAGAGGTAATATTATATTTTGATTCTGTCATGAAGAATAAGGTTGTAATGATATTGGTTTGGATTAATCTAAAATTATGTAAAAAGTCATGGATGAAGGTAAATTTTATTTAAAGTAATATAGGTAGAGTATCCTTTTAAGATTCATCCATGAAGAAACATGCGCTTCTCAGAAACAGTGTGAAAAGGATTTCACCCCTAAAATACATTTTTTATACCATCTTTCTTGTTAAAAGAATAACTGCGTCAATTCTTGTTAAAGGGAACAGCTTCATAGTATTTGGCAGAAGACGCCATTTCTCTATACCAATAAGAAGCTAGCCTTCACAAAACTTGTCGCCAGGACTCTTTCTATTAGTTGAATTTTACACTGTTGATGAGGGGAGAGAAAGGCAAGAGGTATGTTATATATAAACCATTGTGCGTATGTTGAAGGCATCTCCGGGATCCAAACATCTACACCGAGATCCCGCTCACGCACAAGTCAGTCTAACACATTATAATATACGTCACATCAATATCACAAGTGTGCAGTGGTATAAAACATTTAATTAAAATATGTACAAGTAATTTACAGGTGTAATTTAAATAAACCGTGTGTGACATAACAGCCATCAACATTTCTCTTTCTTTAATTATATTGATATACCGATTTAATTATTGCTCGATCACGGAGCTTTAGACAACCTATACATCATCACAGCATTCATATATCAAGGAATTAATCCGTATTATTACAATCGACGCCCAAAGCGAGGTGCAACAAACCGATAGTATTATAATCAACGCCCGAAGAGAGGCGGATAAATATATATTCTTACAAGGTCTACACTCACTTCGGTGACCATAAGGTCTAAGGCGCTACTTTTGCAATAAACTAGAATGCCAGTAACAGGGAGTTCATGGTTTGAATCCCGGTCGGGTGTTCTGAGAGTGTTTTTCCGCTTTTCCTCTGTGTAGATGTGGTACACTTCATCTAGATTCAACCTTCCTCACCCCTAACCCATTAGCGTAATTAGTGTATATATAACCCAAATTGGTAGTAAGACGTGATGTTAACAAACAAAAGATTAGCGCTACCATAATGTTCATTAGAATAATAAAATGAAGGGTGACCTGGCGGTCTAGGGGTAGGGTGTCAGACTTCTGTGCTGGCGGCCGGTGTTCAATCCTCAGTCCCGGCACAGATTTATCTGATTACCAAACCCTTCCTTCACCTCTGACAAGACATCTTGTGAATGTGGGGAATGCCAGGCCTCCACCGTGGTTCGGATCCCACGTTAAACTGTAGGTCCTCCATTTCATCTCACAATCAGCCTACCATTACACATTAGCGTAAGTGCGTATAACCCGAACGGGTAGTAAGACGCGGTGCTAGTAGTAGTAATAATAATAATAATAATAATAATAATAATAATAATAAAATCAGAACCAAACAAAATTTGATTCAATAGTACAGGCAAATTAGGTTAATTAGGTTAATTTTGTGTTTAAAAAAACTGTTTAATGAACTTTGCTTTACAAGCTAATCCTTAAACAATTCATAATGAAAATACAACTGTTTATAATGAAACGATTGTTATTTGTTTTTAAACACGCCTATGTCGTAATACGTACGCCTGTGACAATGTTCCGGTACGGCCACAATGCCGTACAGCTTGCCGCTGCCTCCCAGGGGGACGTCCACACCTTTATTTAGCTTCCCGGAAGGCCGCTCGGCGCTCTCCACGCGCTGACTGAAATAAATAAACGTTCATTTGTGTGATCAACAAACAATTAATAATTCTGTTATTGAATTATATTTGGAAGAAGGTGGAGGAAAGGTGGATAAAAACATATTAAAAGAAACGAACACGATATGGCTTTTACAATGAAGATAAGAACACAGTTCACACTTTACACTGCTACCAATGGACAGAGAGGTAATGGTTGCCTCTTAAAGGAAATAGACCACTACCCACCCAATCCCCCCCACCTAGGTTTCATTCCATCAGAACTAATCAGAAGGAAGTGTGAAACGCGCAACTCAACTTCCCAAAAGAAGAAATCAAAAAACACAAAAGGGAGAAAAAAAGGAAATTGGTAAACAAAAAAAATTGTCAAGAAATTTTATTCGAATATCATGTTTTTTTATGAATGAAAATGTTGGTGTATCTATCTGTATCCGTTAAATTTTTGCACTTATCTAAAGTAGCTCCATGACTTCTTTGGTGCTGACTGACAGCTCACAGCTGACATCTAAAGGCTTTGAAAAGTTACCAGACAAAACTATATATCCCTACGCCGAGCCATATGATCTGCAAAACATGTGTTTAGCAGCTGTCAGAAGTCAGCTGTGAGCTGTCAGTCAGCACTAAAGAAGTCATGGGGCTACTGTAGTAACACTTGATTACATTTTGGAACTACAATAGAATTTGTACTGTAACTCTTATTAAATAGGGTGACCTGGCGGTCTAGGGGTAAGGTGTCCGACTTCTGTGCCGGGGGTCCGGGGTTCACTCCTCGGTCCCGGCACAGATTTATCTGCTTACCAAACCCTTCCTTCACCTCTGACAAGACATCTTGTGAATGTGTGGAATGCCAGGCCTCCACCGTGGTTCGGATCCCACGTTAAACTGTAGGTCCTCCATCTCATCTCACAATCACCCTACCATTACACATTAGTGAAAGTGCGTATAACCCGAACGGGTAGTAAGACGCGATGCTAGTAATAATAATAATAATAATCTTATTAAATAACTACAAATAATACTGTAATACAGGCCCTTGTTATCTGTCTAGCTCCTTTATTAACCAAGTAGGAGGCACTTATTAACTAGGTGTTTCCCACACTCCTAGTAGCTATGTCAGCACTTACGTTTGCCAGTCAGTCCAGTAGTAGCTGTTGTGGGATATTGTCAGGCCAAAAGGGTAGCTACAGTTGGCTACTACCGTCCGTTGCGCCAAATTGCCGATACCTACACATTCTAGAACAAAAACAATTGTATCTGTCTACTACTCTCTCTTGGTATAATAAAATGAATTATTTCCTAATGACCTGGAAATGTATAATAAGAGGGTGTGGTAATTGATAGTGGAAGAAGTCAGCCTGAAAGGAGAGTTAGGTTAAGTCTAGTTAGAAAGACACACTTCTCTCATGTTCCTTATCATTGGAAGAGAGACATTGAAAACACACAAAGAAAGAAAGATAGGCTATTGAACTCTCTTTCGGGGTAAATATATAGGAACTTTAACAATATAAAATTGTATTATTAAATATTAATGAAAGACTGATTTAATAACATTTGAAAGCATAATTTTAATGCATACACCTCGTTACAGCCTATCCCTATCTAGAGCTAGTTATAGCCAGTCCACCTCATTACACCCTGTCTCTATCTTGAGCTAGTTATAGCCAGTCCCCCTCACTACACCCTATCCCTATCTTGAGCTAGTTCTATCCAGTCCACCTCATTACAGCCTATCCCTGTCTCTAGTTAGTTCTAGGTCTTCCCACTAGGTTTGCCAGTCAGTACCCTGAACAAGGTTCTAGAATCTCCCATTCACGATCTGTGTCCTGCCCACCATAATCTGCGAGACTTGATTTTTCCCAACGATTTTTAGCGATTAATACAGTATATGTGACTCATCATTTTGTAACATCCTCCACTCTCCAATTATCTTCATCCCTGTTTGGACCAAATATTTTCCTAAGTACTTTGTTTTCGGAAACCCTAAATGTGTTCTAATCATGTCGGGTAAGAGACTATGTTTCTCGACTGTAGAGAAATTTTGTTTTGTATGTTCTGAGTTTTTGTTGACAGCTTATCAAATGTATTTACATGGTGTCTACTAAACTTGACCAATGAAATCCCCGACCTTTTCCCTGATTTCCCCTGATTATTTCCTAAAATTCCCCACTAAAAAAGTATGTAACATCCTCCTAACTCGCAACCCCCCCCCCTCTCCACCCTCATTTTTCTATTAACCTTTTTT
>CABEEJ010003594.1:17496-37995 GCA_901482245.1 Timema douglasi | reverse complement strand
CCCCCCCCCCCCCCCCCCCCCGCCCGCTAATAGCACCCGTATCTCTAATTCTATCTGTGTTCGCGTCCCTTGTTCCAAACAGTTCTTCTAGTAATATCATGTCCGAGTAACCAGGGGTGTGAGAATTGTCAACTCGAACACATCACTCGCCTTGTTCAGGGACACACACTGCCCCCTCTCGCACGTGACCTTCCACGCACAGACATGCGTAGTGCTGCCTCTCTCTGCTCCAGTCGCACTTGGCGTTGCCCCCGCAATCCTCCGGCCCGGAGCACTCGTCTACAAACACACACACAACGCGCTCTGTATGACTACAGGTTAGTCTACCTCCGAGAGCCCACTTGGGGCACGGGTCCAAGCAACGGCTGAGACTCCGGGGACGTGTTTCTGAGTGATGGGTATTTAATGGGTGCACATTCTCTCCGTTGAGCGGGGATCCCCCTATCTCTCTAGTTTAGTTTGAGTCTGCTAGATGTTGCCTAGAGGTTCCGCATTGGGAGACATCGGTGGATCCCGGGATATATTTTACCGCCTGTTCGGGATATTCCCATGTTGACACTAAGAGTGAGAAGCGTGGGATGAGAAAGGTATAATGTTTTAGAGGAAATGTGCTCTCATTTACGTGGACACGAGTTACCCATCACAGGCGAACCAGACCAGATTATATTGATGCCATAGCCTGCTTGCCCACCGATACGGGTCTGGGAGTTAATAGCCCAAACGGGTTAATCAACTAAGATATATATAGCACCACGCCTTACTACCTGTTCAGGTTATAAGCATATGTACTCATCACGTTAATAAGTTAGGGAAGAGGAAGGTTGGATTTAGAGTTGGTATACCCGCATTTGCATGAAGGTAGAGTGAAAAAACATTTTGAAAAAAAAAACACCCTGAGTACACCCAAATGGGATTGGAATCCCAATATCGTCATCGGCAGTCTAGTTTATTGCTAGAGTGACGCCTTTGACTATGTGGCCATCAAAGCAGGTTTATATTTGTTGTTGACATACTGAGTTTGTGACAGTTTAATGTTAGCAGTTAGAAAGTTGGTGAAACAAGTTGAAATTGACGAGTCAGAATCTGGCGCAGTAGCCATGCGCCTGGTACCACTGGTACAGTACCTGCCACGGAGCACAGGATACCGTCTCCCTGGTAACCAGGGTTGCACAAACACACAGCCTTCTCTCTCAACTCGTCATAGGTGCAGGTCGCGTGGATATCACATATGTCCACCTCCTCACACGACACGTCTGGAACACAAGGGATAACGTTACCCCATAGGGGCAGGTCGCCTCTTCGTACCTCCAACAGTTCAGAATCAACTATAATCCCCTAAAAGGAGTCGAGTCTCGACCCCTCGGCAAGGTTTTCCCAGCAGTTCAGTTTAGAGTGTGTGAGGGAGGGAACTCACTCAAAGTGTTCCCTTACTGTGGATTCACACATCCGCAGAAAAAGATTTGCGGAAATGCAATGCGGTCACGTGACGAGCTCTGAACCAATCACAATAAATCAGCGCAAACTGCATAAATCATTCTATACTAATAAAAACAATTTCAGCTTTGTCTGCGCTCCTCCACAAAATCTGCGTAGAAGACCCAACTTACTATCAGTGCGCATGCACCTACAAAGCAAGATACAAGCAGACAGCTGCGACTACTGTTATGAAATGATTTTAAATAACTCGTTGAATAGAAAGCACACACGTGTCATTCGGATCTGTTTCACAACACGACAGAATAATTGTAAAACATCCAGTGTGATGATAATCTAACAGATCGGTTTATCCACTAAAAAATAATAAGTATGTCGGTAGTTAGCTGTTTCTAGTTTGTGTTGCAAAGCATTATGGGTAAACCCACATTTATGTTAGCGTGTGAATTATTACGACACTGGAGCCGATTCTTCACGCAGTTCTTGTGAGCGTGTGACTCAAACTTTGTCTGCCCAGACCTCGTTCACGCCCCCCACCCTAACGTGATCCGAAGCAAGCACCCACGACCAGAAGTTGCACCCACCTATCTCTCCGCACTCGTAGCCGTCCCCTTCATATCCGGCGTCGCACTGGCAGCGGTACTTGTTGTCCTGTGTGATGAGCACACACTGCGCATGAGGGTGACATGTGTTCACTATGTTGCACGAGGCTATAAAACACACAGACACACGTCACATCACATGGTCCCGGGTAGGACGCGACTGCTCCAACGTGCCAATGACCCGAACGTCATTTATACTTAACTGTCTGGGGCAATTCTGTGCAACTCTAATATTTTCAAATTCTAATCAAACCCCAACCTTAGGTTACTTGGTCAAATCGAGCTTCAGCCTTAGGTTACTAGCTCAAATAGAGCTTCAACCTTAGGTTACTAGCTCAAATAGAGCTTCAACCTTAGGTTACTAGCTCAAATCGAGCTTCAGTCCTAGCTTACTAGCTCAAATAGAGCTTCAACCTTAGGTTACTAGCTCAAATCGAGCTTTTCCTAGCTTACTAGTTCAAATTGTGCTTCAGTCCTAGCTTACTAGCTCAAATCGAGCTTCAGCTTTAGGTTAATACTAGCTCAAATCGAGCTTCAGCCTTAGGTTACTAGCTCAATTTGAGCTCAAATTGAATCTGAATCAAACATTTTATAATTAAAATTTTCCGAATCAAATATAAGATTAATTTTGTTTTTAGTCAAGTGCAATTTCAAAACAATAAAAAAAACAGATATGAAACTTGATCTATTAAAATAAAATGTAAAATAGCAATTACAAGACTTATAAAGAATGTTACAATATTTTAATAATGAACCGAAGCTGATTCTTTTTTAAAGTTAAATTATTCAAAAAGAGATCAACTTTTTAAAGTTTTAATTTTGAATTATATCCCATCGGATTCAAATATGGGATCTATTTGGATTTGAAATTTCGGATCCTATTTAAATATTCCAAATATAATGATCATGAACTCAGTTTCATATTCGGATTCAAAATATTGGGATGGACCCTTAAGAACCGCCACAATACTCAACAATAACAATAACAACAACAATAACAACAAATCTGAATTTCAATTCCTATCTTTATTTTACTTAGTCTCGAAATTGGAATTCTTTAGAACTCTTCGCCTCTCAAATATCCTCCAGGATTATTTTTCTTTATAGCCGCGTCTTACTTCCCATTTGGGTTGGACGCATTTATACTAAGTACGCTAACTTTTAGGGAAAAGAAAGAGTGAATATAAAGCAAGTGTACCACCATTTGCGTGACGGGTCAAAAAACAATACAAGGGAAAACCACCCTCGGTACAAGAGACTGGGAATTGAATCTCAAATTTCCTCGCCCTCAGCACGAGCGTGACGCCTTATACCATTCGACCACCGATACAGGTTTCAGTATTCCGGGGATTCTTAATACAAGTATTGTTAGTCACATGGTCTAAGGTGTCAAGCTTGCGAAGGACTGTAATGCCAGAAACTAGAAGGCGGAGGTTCAAATCTTAGTCGGGTGCGTTTTTCCTAAATGATTTCCTATGAATTTAAATACCTCAACCTGTGTGTTGAAACACACAGATGATAATAATAATAATAATAATAATAATAATAATAATAATATGTAGTATATATATGGCTTCACCAATGACAGCCCTAAGTTTATCAGGAGGTGCCAAGTGATGATAGCCCAGAAAATTGAGGAGTGCGAGAATGTACGTTTGTGTCCTGTGGGGCCCATGGTCCCGTGCGAGTGACTGTCGGCCCCCGGGGGAAGGTCGCAAGTCCCCGTGAGGGGTTCATATGTGTAGCCGGTGGGGCAGAAACAGAGTGTGGAGTTGTAACAGGCAGGCTCCGGCCGGGACAGGACTACAAACAACACAGGGGGCCCCCTTCAGTGTCATTTCTTCATTCAGAGCTAAGAGCCCAACTAACCGGGAGATCGCAAACGAGATTACACTCGAACCAACCAAAAGGTATCGGACGTGTGGGTTTTCAGTGTTCTTCAACAGACAACAGACAATTAGGGATCAGTGAAATAGTATTTTTTCATTTTGAAATATTTATCGACTATCAACTTTGTTGTATTTTTTCCCAGTTTTACAATATTTTTAAAAATATAAAAAATTGAATAATGTTAACCAAAAAAGTTAAGAGTAAAAAAAATATTTCTTTGATTCCGATTTTGCTGTTGCCGAGTGAAGAATGCCGATAACCGTATTTCGTTAAGTTTTCTAATTCAAACCTAATCTTGCATCCGATCTCCCGGCTAATCGGGCGTGATATCGGCTCTTAGTGATAACGTTGGATTACTTTATTTATTAGCAACATTATTGAAGATTGATCAATTCACTTCCAAATTGATGATTTTTCCCTCTTTTTTCGAGATTTGTTAGTTAGATTCAAATTTAAGTCCCAACAAAATTGGTCAAAAGCTTGATTTTATTTTTTTAAATTGAGTGGAATTAATTTTCCAGAGGAATTTTAAGAGCTACTCTAGTTAAAATCAAACCCGCCTCGGTGGCCGCACCACTTTGCGGTTGGCTGGACTGCCGATGACAGGGAGATCGAGGTTCGAATCTCGGTCGGGTGTACTGAGGGTGGATCTCCCACTCCACCACCACGCCAGTGCGGGTACATTGCCCTTAAATATAACCTTCCTAATCCCTAACACCTTAGCGTAATTAGTAAATAAGCGTATAATCCGAACGGGTAGTAAAACGCGGTGCTAATAATAAATAACTAGGCTTATGAATAAGGATGAGGAAGGTGGAATCTTAGAGTAATTTAATGTATTGACACTTGCGTGGGAGGAGAATGGGAAACCATATAGGAAAAAAAACAACCTCAACACATCGACCGAGATTCAAACCACATCACCAGCAGTCCAGTCCAACATGAGAGTTACATGTTATACCACGTGATCACTGATGCAGGTTGTGTTTTAACTAAATTAATGCTCAGCGTCCGGTAGCCCACGCCCCCCGCGGGGCCCCACCCAACTCACTGAGAGAGTCCTCGGTGTCGTCCGTGTCTGTAACGAGGTCGTCGTAGTCAGACTTCTTGGCGCAGCTGTTCTGCCCTTCAAGGTCGTACCCTTCGGGGCACCAGCAAATCCCCAGGACACATGTAGGGACAGGGACGCCAGACCCCGTGTAATTGCTGTGAAGTTCAGAGTCCACGCAGTAGTAACCGTCCCCCAGGTACCCCGGAAGGCAGACACACACATACTTGTCGGAGGTTGCGTCCAAGGTGCATGCCCCGTACACCGAGCAGTCATTAGCCTGGTCGCACGATTCTGAAACAGAGGGGGTCCTCTCACGGTACAACAACAGGGGAACTAGTTAGGTCAGGCCTTTAACCAGTGGCATGTAGTAGAGTGTTGCCAGGGTAAGCAGAGCTTGTTACAACTGTACCTGTGATATGTTCTCCCCCACTCTGTCCCCATTTGACCAGTCATACATAGCAGTGTAGTGGAGTGTTGCCAGGGTAAGCAGAGCTTGTTACAACTGTACCTGTGATATGTTCTCTCCCACTCTGTCCCCATTTGACCAGTCATACACACCAGTGTCTAAGATGACACAACTCACCCCTGCCAATGGAAGGTACACAGTTCACCCCGTCTCCAGTGAATCCTGCCAAACACTGGCATTGCAAGGCCGTCTCGGTTACTTGCACGCATTCGGCGTCTGGGTGGCAATTCAGGTCTTCACAAGTCTCCAGCTCTGAAACAAAAGATAATATTTATTAATTTCTGGTTGCTAATGGATACAATCACATTTATTATCATCATCATCATCACTTTCTGTTATCTGCTACTCCCATCTCTTTATTACTTGTCTTTTCTCTTCGTTCTTCATCTCCGTCATTTTCTTTGAAATCCTCTCTTTCTCCATCCTCATCACATGTCCATACCATCTCAGTCTTGGTTCCTCTACTATCTCATGTACTCCAACATCCTCATTACATGTCCATACCATCTCAGTCTTGCTTCCTCTACTATCTCATGTACTCCAACATCCTCATTACATGTCCATACCATCTCAGTCTTGCTTCCTCTACTATCTCATGTACTCCAACATCCTCATTACATGTCCATACCATCTCAGTCTTGCTTCCTCTACTATCTCATGTACTCCAACATCCTCATTACATGTCCATACCATCTCAGTCTTGCTTCCTCTACTATCTCATGTACTCCAACATCCTCATTACATGTCCATACCATCTCAGTCTTGCTTCCTCTACTATCTCATGTACTCCAACATCCTCATTACATGTCCATACCATCTCAGTCTTGCTTCCTCTACTATCTCATGTACTCCAACATCCTCATTACATGTCCATACCATCTCAGTCTTGCTTCCTCTACTATCTCATGTACTCCAACATCCTCATTACATGTCCATACCATCTCAGTCTTGCTTCCTCTACTATCTCATGTACTCCAACATCCTCATTACATGTCCATACCATCTCAGTCTTGCTTCCTCTACTATCTCATGTACTCCAACATCCTCATTACATGTCCATACCATCTCAGTCTTGCTTCCTCTACTATCTCATGTACTCCAACATCCTCATTACATGTCCATACCATCTCAGTCTTGCTTCCTCTACTATCTCATGTACTCCAACATCCTCATTACATGTCCATACCATCTCAGTCTTGCTTCCTCTACTATCTCATGTACTCCAACATCCTCATTACATGTCCATACCATCTCAGTCTTGCTTCCTCTACTATTTCATGTAGGCTTATTACATCTTCATTCCTAAGTTTCCAAAATAGGAAACATTTTTAAATGCTTAGTAGGATTTTGGTACAGATGAACTTTGCTTTTCTTTAACCCAAAATTGATGAAATCTTGCTTTATTATTATTTTGATTTTTGATGACTTATCAAGGAAAGGGACTCTAAAATCCTCGTATACTCGAATCCTTAAGGACATTCGAGATTAAATTGTTCGAGGAAATAGTGGATTCAAGATTTAAAAATTATAAAATTAACTTTTGAAAGGGAATTTGTTTTATAACTCTAATACTGCTTGTTTGGTGGTTTAGTTCTATTCTAACATAACTATGGTGCAAATTTAACAACCAACATATTTGAAGCAAATAAGATTTGTTGCGGCTGTTATAAACTATTTAGAGATATTGTTATGATCGCCGCTGTTATCTGGTGGTCAGAGTTAGTGGCAATACATCCAGAAATAGAAGGTTAGATTCCCGGCAGTGGGTCTAGAACGAGGTCAACTAAGCCTCGTGGGGGCAATTGGACGGAAATCTAACGGCTCTGGTCTAGAAAACTGAGATTAACAGCCATAGGGTTAGCTGCATTGACCACATAACATCCTCTATCCACAGATGTTGGCACTGTCTTCGTCCACAGATGATTACCATCTCGGTCGGTATAGCTTGTTTGTGGGTTGACGACATTAAGTATTTAAAAAAACACTAAATGTACTCCTCAAAGCTGCAACATTTGTTACGTATTATTTAAGGGTACAATTACTGGAAGCACTTAGGTCTTATAATGGCTGTTTGTGGGTTAAAAAGGTATTTCTGTTTTGTTTTTTGTTTTTTCCAAGATTTGAATTCGAGATTAATAAAATAATGGATTCAACAGTACATCACATGTTTTGACATATAAAATATATAAACCTTATTTTGGTGACTTTAATCAATGTAAGCACAAAGGTTTCTCATGGAAATATCGTTACGTGTTATTTAAAAAAAAGGCGAATCTCACTCACTCTGGCAGGACTGCCCGTTCCCGACGAATCCGGACACGCACTGACAGGCGTAGCTCCCCTCTTCGTTGATGCACAGGGCGTTCACGTCGCAGTCATGCGCCCCTGTCTGACACTCGTTTATGTCCACACAGATCTCAGAGCCTACGCCGTCGCTCTCGGAGTACAGGTGCTGGAACCTGACGGGGGAAATCACACAATTGGACAGGACACAAAAGGATCGTGTTTTTTTTATCTACTAAACGTTCAATATGGAGGTTATTAACGACATATTAAGGGATACTATGGAGGTTATTAACGACATATTAAGGGATACTATGGAGGTTATTAACGACATATTAAAGGATACTATTGAGGTTATTAACGACATATTAAGAGATACTATGGAGGTTATTAACGACATATTAAGGGATACTATGGAGGTTATTAACGACATATTAAAGGATACTATTGAGGTTATTAACGACATATTAAGAGAGACTATTGAGGTTATTAACAACATATTAAGGGATACTATTGAGGTTATTAACGACATATTAAGGGATACTATGGAGGTTATTAACGACATATTAAGGGATACTATTGAGGTTATTAACGACATATTAAGAGATACTATTGAGGTTATTAACGACATATTAAGGGATACTATGGAGGTTATTAACGACATATTAAGGGATACTATGGAGGTTATTAACGACATATTAAGAGATACCATGGAGGTTATTAACGACATATTAAGGGATACTATTGAGGTTATTAACGACATATTAAGGGATACTATTGAGGTTATTAACGACATATTAAGGGATACTATTGAGGTTATTAACGACATATTAAGGGATACTATTGAGGTTATTAACGACATATTAAGGGATACTATTGAGGTTATTAACGACATATTAAGGGATACTATTGAGGTTATTAACGACATATTAAGGGATACTATTGAGGTTATTAACGACATATTAAGGGATACTATTGAGGTTATTAACGACATATTAAGGGATACTATTGAGGTTATTAACGACATATTAAGGGATACTATTGAGGTTATTAACGACATATTAAGAGATACTATGGAGGTTATTAACGACATATTAAGGGATACTATGGAGGTTATTAACGACATATTAAGGGATACTATTGAGGTTATTAACGACATATTAAGGGATACTATTGAGGTTATTAACGACATATTAAGGGATACTATTGAGGTTATTAACGACATATTAAGAGATACTATGGAGGTTATTAACGACATATTAAGGGATACTATGGAGGTTATTAACGACATATTAAGGGATACTATTGAGGTTATTAACGACATATTAAGGGATACTATTGAGGTTATTAACGACATATTAAGGGATACTATTGAGGTTATTAACGACATATTAAGAGATACTATGGAGGTTATTAACGACATATTAAGGGATACTATGGAGGTTATTAACGACATATTAAGGGATACTATTGAGGTTATTAACGACATATTAAGGGATACTATTGAGGTTATTAACGACATATTAAGGGATACTATTGAGGTTATTAACGACATATTAAGAGATACTATGGAGGTTATTAACGACATATTAAGGGATACTATGGAGGTTATTAACGACATATTAAGGGATACTATTGAGGTTATTAACGACATATTAAGAGATACTATTGAGGTTATTAACAACATATTAAGGGATACTATTGAGGTTATTAACGACATATTAAGGGATACTATTGAGGTTATTAACGACATATTAAGTGATACTATTGAGGTTATTAACAACATATTAAGGGATGCTATGGAGGTTATTAACAACATATTAAGGGATTCTATTGAGGTTATTAACTACATATTAAGGGATACTATTGAGGTTATTAACGACATATTAAGAGATACTATGGAGGTTATTAACGACATATTAAGAGATACTATGGAGGTTATTAATGACATATTAAGGGATACTATGGAGGTTATTGACGACATATTAAGGGATACTATGGAGGTTATTAACGACATATTAAGGGATACTATGGATGTTATTAATGACATATTAAGGGATACCAGACGGAAAGCTAAAGGTAGTTTTAGAGGAAGTGCGACTGGTTGCCTCACCCTTGGTTGCAGGCGCAGGAGAAGGAGTTCCCCTCCACTCGACAGAAACTGTGCTCGCCACACTTGCTCCTGCCTTCTTTACAGGGGTCGAAGTCTGGACACCCCGACAACATATACATCACCAGACATTATATTCAGACACTGGACAGTGATGGAGACACTGGTGAGTTCTACTTTGAAGTATTTACAAACGTAAATGATTTGTTTAAATGGTTCACTCATTTGCAAGGTTTCACTTACTTCTTAGCACCGCGTCTCTTACTACCCGTTCGTGTGATACGCTTGTGTACTAATTACTTTAATGGTCCCTAGGAATTAGGAAGGTTATATTTTAGAGGAAGTGTACCCGCATTTGCGTGAAGGGAGAGTTGAAACCTACCCTTAGTAAACCTGACCTAGGTTCGATCCTCGACCTCTCCATCATTGGCAGTTTAGTTTACTACGAGAGTAGCGCGTTAAGCCACACAGTCCCTGCAGCCGGTAAAATCTGGGTTCGAGCCCTGGTCAGGTGTAATGAGGGTGGTTATTTTTACTCTCCCTCCACGTCACTGCGGGTGCACTTCCTCTAAATTCAACCTTCCCTGACACATTAGTGTAACCCGGACGGGAAGTGGGACGCTGTGCTGAGCGATGCCGCAGGGGAGCGTCTACCTGAAGACAGCGTGACCTTGTCCGTCATGGCGTAGCGGATGATGTTCTCCCTCCCCTCGTAGCTGATGAAGTTCCTGGCGACCTTGAGTCTGACCGTGCTCACGTTCAGCGGGGCGTGCGGACACTCGCTGAAACGGACCGTCTGCTCCACCGTGAACGGGTTGTCCACCGGGACTCCGTCCAGGCGGTAGATCAGGGAGGACTTGGCCACCATCACACCTGCGGCGAGGAGAGGACAGGCGGTTGGTTATCTGACACGTTTTACAACCTTCTATTCTCTTTCTCTACCCGCCCAACCAACAGGCGACCTTGAAGATGTTATTGATAGGGGACGCGCGAAGCCTAGAAATGTCCAAGTCGAATCTCTGCTTCCTTTCGACAACCACAACACATTTCGTATCTTAGAAACATTATGAGCATACGGCAAAAACCCCGTTAGTCCGAAATTCCGGATAATCCGAACACTCTTTCTGAAAAAAAGGGGGAAAAAAATGAAGTCACATGTAATATACCGTATATTATTGTTTACAAGCTCAAAGTTAAAAGAGAATTGTAATAAACAGTGATATCTGATAATAAATGTTGATATTTACGTGATTTCCTGTGACTAACAATAATTACAGTACATATCACGTGTTATATTTAATTAAACTCATTCAAATGTAATTTAAAATCAGTGTGAATACTGTATCCCTGTATTCTACCGGTTAATCGGAACAAGCTTCGAGTCCCAACTAGTTCAGATAAACGAGGTTCTAGTGTATTAGAAATATCTCTCTGAATGCAACATACGTCAACATATAATAATGTCTATAACAGCCATTAAACAGTATTTTAACAAAAAACCATCGATTAAACGACATCTATAACGTAAACAGGGATGAATTCAGATGTCGGCATAAAAAGATAAAGTGTGCTTTGTTTTATTGATATGAACCTTTCTCTTCGCCTCCGTGAACTTATGGTTTAAACATGAATATCAGTGAATATGAACACACACACACACACACGTTACATCATCACAGAGCCGCCTCTGATACCAATCGGTCGCTCGTACGTGGCTTCCGGTTACACACGTCCGTCACAGACTCTGCCATAAAACTATGGGGGGAAGAATGACCCTGAGCATGGGATAGCTCAGTGGCAGAGCAGTGCTTACCGGGTTCTAATCCCGTACTCTACCCAGGTGTCATTTTTTAAATAATTAAAAAACATTAACATTAGTGTTCTGCGACAGCAACCAAAATCTTATCTTTGACTTTTGTATTTTAGCTCCTTGACATGAAAAGTGTCTGTGAAGGAAGGAAGGAAGGGATGGAGGGGGGGAGGGTTATCGCCGTACCTGGCTCCGTCCTCGTGTACTGCTCCTCGTAGTCCGGTATCTGTATCTTGGTGCCGACAGGGATTGTGGGTAGGGAGCCCTGTATCTCCGCCTCCATCTTGAGCTGGTCGAACACGTCCAGACCCAGGTACCGCTGACGTACCACGACGTCGTTACCGGTCAGAGGGAAGGAGATCTCGGCCGTGTGGTTGAACACCCCACCTGGACGACCGACAACACAAGAGAGACACGTTTTACACACACGCTCAAATCTGAGTCTGTCAAGTCATGGGCTGACGTGAAAAGATGGTGGATTAATCAACTGCCGGTACAGGAGAATACTACCTGCTCAGGTTATATACATATAAGATAATTACTCTAACGGGGTAGGGGGAGGGAGGAAGCGTGTTAGAGGTCATCTACCAGCATTCGAGTGCAAGGAGAGTGAAAAACCACCCTCAGTAGACCCGAACGGGATTTAAACCTCGATTTCTTCGTCTCTAGCCGGCCAGTCAAACACGATACTGACGCCTTAGACCGTGCGGCCACCGAAGTGGGTAACTTACTATTGTGAAGTTATAGAACTCTTAAAAATAAAAAATAAAAATTTTAGCTGAAATATTTGTTTTAATAAAATCAATATTTTCCGAACTTGTGAATGTGAGGAATTCCAGGCCTCCACCGTGGTTCGGATCCCACGTTAAAATGTGGTTCCTCCATTTCATCTCACAATCACCCTACCATTACGTACAATACGAACGGGTAGTAAGACGCGGTGCTGATAGTAATAATAATAATAATAATATTTCCCTAGGTGTAAGCTAATGTATTATAAAATGAAGGTCTTGGCAGTTGATTGTTATGCCCATTGGTAAACACAGATGTTACTTTTTTTCTCTCAATGTTTCTGTTACAGTATATATTAGTTAGTTTCACATATCTTAATTGTTTTTAATAAATGTATCCATTTTTACATAAAATAGAGAGAACCATTTATATTTATTCTGTAACCGCCAAACAATTACTAATATCGTGTTCTCGTTTGAGTGAATCTTTATCCAATTTTAGATTCACAAATAAAAATAGTAGCACCCTCCTAATGGACGCACCTGTGAGCGCGTAGCACCCTCCTAAAGGACGCACCTGTGAGCGCGTAGCACCCTCCTAAAGGACGCACCTGTGAGCGCGTAGCATCCTCCTAAAGGACGCACCTGTGAGCACGTAGCACCCTCCTAAAGGACGCACCTGTGAGCGCTGTAGCACCCTCCTAAAGGACGCACCTGTGAGCGCGTACCACCCTCCTAAAGGACGCACCTGTGAGCGCGTACCACCCTCCTAAAGGACACTCCTGTGAGCACGTAGCACCCTCCTAAAGGACGCACCTGTGAGCGCGTAGCCGTTCGACGCCTTGTTGAGCGGCCTCGCGAACAGCCAACCGATGACGCCTCCTAGCACGTTCAAGGTCTGCATGTCGTACCCGATGGTGCTCTGGACCCGAGAGATGGCCGTGTACGTCCGTCCGTCAGAAGTCACGACGTACGACTGCAGGTCCAGTTGCGAGAACTCCTGTCCGTTGACGATACCACTCACTTTGCCGTTGACCCTCAGGGGGATACCTGGAGACCACCGGACAGGACCGAGTGTGAGGACCGTCTTGTGTTGTTTGCCAAATTGTGTATAAATGTTAACCATTGTCTTCTATTTAAGACAATATAAAATGTTATCAGAAATGAATTATAAATGTCTGCAGTCAGACAAAAAGGCCGATATAATTCATATAGCTACCGTCTAAGCTTGATATTAATAAATTTGTTGGACCACAAAACTGGTATTGATCACCTTCATAACCCAAACTTTGTTAATCAGACTTTCCAAAAGTCAACCAGAGCCTGTACTGATTTCAAACCACGTGACGATATTTCATGACGGACGACGGGAATGCGGCTGGACTCACCTTCTTTCAAACAGTTGAAGCCGTTGCCGTAGTAGCCAGAGTGACAGTGACAACAGAATCCTGTGACGTGGTCCACGCAGTGTGACTTGCTGTGACACAAGGTCTTACCTAGTGTGCACGAGTCAGTCTTACCAGCCTCGCCTGTAGAACAGAGGTACAGACAATTTGAGGACAGAGGTACAGACAAACAGAGGTACGGACAATGTGAGGACACAGGTACGGACAATGTGAGGACAGAGGTACGGACAATGTGAGGACAGAGGTACAAACAATGTGAGGACAGAGGTACAGACAATGTGAGGACAGAGGTACGGACAATGTGAGGACACAGGTACGGACAATGTGAGGACAGAGGTACGGACAATGTGAGGACAGAGGTACGGACAATGTGAGGACAGAGGTACGGACAATGTGAGGACAGAGGTACGGACAATGTGAGGACAGAGGTACGGACAATGTGAGGACAGAGGTACGGACAGTGTGAGGACAGAGGTACGGACAGTGTGAGGACAGAGGTACGGACAATGTGAGGACAGAGGTACGGACAATGTGAGGACAGAGGTACGGACAATGTGAGGACAGAGGTACGGACAATGTGACGTCACTCAGTAAATAAGCGTTATGTAGACAAAACTGTATGAGAGATAAACTAATTGGTTAAAAATAAGGTCACATTTTGAAACTTTAAATTAAAAATGTACCTTTAAAATCCACATAAAATATAACAGGTATGTATCGGGTGACGTAAAGAATGACATAATCAAATCAAGTGGCGCTACCTTTCTGTTGTGTTCACGTTAGGCACTGCGACATTTACTTAGCACAACTGGCCAAACAAAACCTAGGGCAACAACTGTTTGGGCGTGTGTGTATTGGGCACTGCTAACCTAACCTAACCTAGCCTAACCTAACCTAACCAACCCTGACCTGACGTGACCTGACCTAACCTAACCTAACCTAACCAAACCTTACCAACCATGACCTGACGTGACCTGACCTAACCTAACCTAACCTAACCAAACCTTACCAACCCTGACCTGACCTAACCTAACCTAACCTGACCTAACCTAACCTAACCCAACCTAACCTAACCTGACCTAACCTAACCTAACCTAACCTTGCTATACTTCATGTTACCTTTGACATGCTGTATTAACGTTCAGCTGGATGACTTGCACTAACATTATGTCCGCTGGCGGTTTGGTGTACTCATTTACAACTAATATTCAAATATTACCAACTGCCCAATCCACCACCGCTCAGACAGCCCTACTGGACCGTTACACCGGCCCACACAGCGATTCACTAGATTGTGACAGTACAAGTGTTTAATGTTACACCAGAGCAAGGCGACTCCCAGGTGGCGATAACCCAGTTCTCACTTGTTCCGTCCAGGTCCGGGGGCGCGACGTTCCCTCCCCGTCCCGTGAGTCCGACATGGAACATCCACATGCCGGGGACTTGTATGTTGCTCCACCTGTAACACAACGACAGCATTCATAACGGTATCCTGCACCAAGAGTGATTCGCCATCTTTATTATTATTATTAGCAACGCGTCTTACTACCCGTTCGGGCTATACGCACTTACGCTAATATTTAATGGTAGGGTGATTGTGAGATGAAATGAAGGACCTACAGTTTAACGTGGGATCCGAACCACGGTGGAGGCCTGGCATTCCTCACATTCACAAGATGTCTTGTCAGAGGTGAAGGAAGGGTTTGGTAATCAGATAAATCTGTGCCGGGACCGAGGATTGAACCCCGGCCGCCAGCACAGAAGTCTGACACCTTACCCCCTAGACCACCAGACCACCACGATTCACCATCTTGTATTCTCTAATATAATACGATGAACATCAATAATACATCTGTAAGATTATGGTTTTCAAAGTGTCGAGGACAAATTCTAAATAGCTTCAAAGGGGGTCTTCAATTTTAGAACAAAAAACTCTGGTTTGGGGGCGAACAATCCCGTTAAAACTTACTTCGTAAGAAATAATCTTATCTCGTCAGAGAAAAGCTTTCTCCACTTTTTGAAGTATTTCTGTTATATTTGTAAGAAGGTCCAGGAAAGGTGAATAGAAACCGATAAAAAAAAGAGGAACGAACAAAATAATGGCTTTCACAATGAAAAGAAGAACACGGTTCATAATTTACACTGCTGACACTGGACAAAGAGGCGACGGCTGGCTCTTGAAGAAAATCTATCGTTACCACCCAATCCCCCGACCTGGGTTTCATTCTATCGGAACTCATCAGGGAGGGAGTGTGAAACGCGCAACGCAACTTCATAAAAGAGGAAACACAAAATGGAGGGAAATGAAGACGGTAGAGAATGCTAGGACACTTAGATAGGATCCATAATAGAAGGAAATATTGAAGGAGAAGAGGAAGACACAGGACGGGGAACAAGAGACAGATAGCGGGAACAATTATAGAGCTGCGAGAGTGGGATTCTTGGATCAGGACAGGCAGAGAGAGAGAGAGAGAGAGAGAGATAATAGGAAGGCGCACTGACTTGTCCAGGTTCTGGATCTGGTCGGTCCCCGATCCTCGCAGGGTGAACAGTCTACCGTCACCGGACATGAGCCCCGCCTGGGCGCGGGCGTCCGGGAGACCCGTGGACTGTCCGGTGCTCTGGATCCACTGGATGCCTCCGTCCGCGTACAGGAACTGCACGTAGGAGTCGTCGCCGTTGCTGCATATCACCACTTGGAACGTGTTCACCTGGGTGGACAGAGCGTCGTGCGTTGTGGTTTAGTCACGAACAAGAAACAGCCCTCACAAAGAAAGTAGAGCTAGTTCTACCTGTGAGACTCAGAATGTACCTTGTCCGACCCTCTGTTGTAATATCCGACGTTGTCCCAAGTGGCGATGAAGAGACTCGTGGCGGTGAAGTCAGCTGCAGAGGAGAAAGATTCCCTGACGGCGTCGCTCGCCCTCTCCAGCAGGGAAGGGTCTTGGGTCTCCCTGGAACAGTCAACAATGAGTTATGGGCCCCTGTCATGGCGTGCCGGACTAGCCTCCTCAACCTCCTCAGAGGAGTTTGTCTGAAGACCGTCAGGTGGAGTCACAAATCAGAAGGTGATGAGCGGATTAAAACACACCTTTGATTAGGAGGTACTAAGCCCTAACAAGTTTATACAGATTTTAAATCCTTACGCTCATTTAGGAAAGAAGTTCGCTCTAAAAGGCCCTTTATTCTAATGAAACCCTACAAATTACAATGCAGTAGGATTCTGGTACGAAATGAGGACTTACATAACGGTCTTCTTACCAAAACCAAGTCCCACTGTAATACGCCCATTTTTTTTATGCAGGGTCACAAGAAACAGCGTAAATTATAAATTACTTAACTCACAATACTAACATATTTTAATTTATTTTACACAAACTCTAAAAACTGAAATACCTTATTCACTAAAATAAGCTCAAAGCCATCCGTTTGGATGCTAACAATTAACTATAAGATAAGTCTCATTGTTTACAACAATAAACAAGAAGATAAGCCTCATTGTTAACAAGAATCAACAATAAGATAAGCCTCATTGTTGACAACAATCAACAAAAAGATAAGCCTCATTGTTTACAACAATCAACAATAAGATAAGCCTCATTGTTTACAACAATCAACAATAAGATAAGCCTCATTATTTACAACAATCAACAATAAGATAAGCCTCATTGTTTACAACAATAAACAAGAAAATAAGCCTAATTGTTTACAACAATAAACAATAAGATAAGCCTCATTGTTTACAACAATCAACAAGAAGATAAGCCTTATTGTTTACAACAATAAACAATAAGATAAGCCTCATTGTTTACAACAATCAACAAGAAGATAAGCCTTATTGTTTACAACAATCAACAATAAGATAAGTCTCATTATTTACAACAATCGACTAGAATATAAGCCTAATTGCTTACAATATTCAACAATAAGATAAGCCTCATTGTTTAACAACACTCAACAATAAGATAAGCCTCATTGTTTACAACAATCAACAATAATATAAGCCTCATTGTTTAACAAAATCAGTTTTCATCTGATTTCAAATCGTGAAACGTTGAGCATATAATAAATTAGTATGTTTTCCCGCCATTGTAGCAAGACCAGTTTCGAATATTCAAATAACGGGCCTGCTATGAAAAACAGACTTGTACCAGTTTGAACACTGTCGAACGCTTTATTTGGAGTACTAACAACTCTATAACAAAGTGTTGCACATGTTCCAGGGGAAGTTGTGACCTACCTGTAGTAAACTGTCCCACTCCCTCTGGTGTCGACATTCGTGTAGAGGGGGGCGATGACGGGGTAGTCGAGAGGGAACTGGATGTTGAAGAAACTCGGGATCTCCGTGAGGAACGACAGAAGACCGTTGGAGTTCACCTGCGACAACGGGAACCCCCTTCGGATTAAGATACCTCTTTGAGCACTTTGATGAGAAGTTGTATCGGCCAAGGTCATCGCGAGTGAAAACTTGTAGAGCCTTTTAATTTAGATTGTATCATTCGTTAATCAGACATTTAAACTAATGTTAGGCTGGAATAAGTTAGATCGAACGATGATACATCTTCAAGCTTGGTTTATTGATTTGTTTTGGCAACTCGAGCAAGAAGCACCCCTTTACAATGGATGGATAGCAGCCTTACTTTGGGTGGTTACACTATGACTCAAGCTAAGCCATAGTGTAATAAGTCATGGTAAGACTGCTACCATTTAGCTGAGTATACATTGTAGCAGGGTCGACGGCAGGCTTGCTGCGCACGTAATATGCGTGGCTACACTCGAAGGACACATCCATCGCAAGAGGAGTCTGTTCTCCAGACAAGTGAACATGGTAGGTGAGTTTACACTTGTAAAGGTCTTTGACTTATATAAGGTGCCAGACTAATGACATGGCCCGGTTCCTTAATGTACATTGGTTCGAATTCAGCTTTTCGTTTAATTCGACCGCCTCGGTCAGCCGAAACATATCAACCGCTGTCAGCCCACACGGCTCAAAATAAAACTGTGCCCTTTTCTGTAACTATTTTTCTATTATATCCAAGCTAATACTCCCTTTCACCCTTCACCTACAACCACCCTAGAAATCGTTTAAGAATGAGCCAATATCATATGTTCACACTTTAATTTCTATTAATAAAACTCAAAATATAAAGTTGTTAAAGAAAATGATCCCTGTTGGAATCTTTCGTCTTTATTTTGGCGCGGACCATATTTTGAAATAACCGCAACGTAAAATTCAATATTGCGTCAGAGCTGAGCGTCTGTGCGGCAATTTCTCAACCCACCGAGGCAGCCCCCCCCTCCCCCCCCCCCTTAACGGCACAGTTTGTTCAAGTGGGCGGGGTTAACGCCGGGATCACGATCAAATTAACGTTCACGTAACGCAACGTAACGCACCTCTTATTTGTGGTCGAGATCTGTTCGTCGTGCCCGACACCAGACAGTACAACAAAGGGGAGGTCTGGTCGGGTGTTGAACAGACTGTATCGTAGTGACGTCATCAGCAGGAGGCCTGCCAAATGTTGGCGCAACACTGTAAACCTTCACTCCCCCAGTCTTTCTTTATGATATCCGCTGTTTATTTTACCGGGACGTTCCTGGTTCAATGGACTCTGTACATTTGTGACTTCATGAAATCAGCTCTGATTAATCTCTGCTCGACAACATATCGATACGAGGCCCCCCGGACCACTTAGATATTGATACTTTCTACCAGGGCGTTTTATAAACACAAAGATCATAACAGCACACAAATTGCGAACTAGCTAAAACTAGGATAGTTAGTGGGGAAACAATTAATACCCGACCGGGATTCGAACCCTGATATTTCACTCAACGGCAGGATGACGCCTTAAACTGTTCGCCCACTGAATCAGGTTGTGCTGACTTAGGCCTAATCAGTCAGTTTAGAAAGGGCTCGTTGAATAATCTCACCCCCAAAGTTACACCTCTTCTTACTACCCGTCCGGGTAATACGCTTATGCACCAATTACACTGATGGTTTCAGAGATTAGGAAGGTTATATTTATAAGAAGTGTACCAGCATTTGCATGGAAGTAGAGTGAAAAACTCCCTCAATGCACCCGACTGGGATCGAAGCCCAGTCTTCAGCAGTCTAGTCCAACACGAGAGTAACACCTTAGACCACGTGGCCACCTAAGCGGGTTAGACGTAATTAAGAAAGTTACTGGTGTAAATATGAAGTTATAATATTTGAGAAATGTACCAACATTTGCATAGGAGAATGGTGATGGGGGTGGGGTGGATTTGAACCTCCATGTGACCAGAAAACTAGAATTGATGAGACCAACGTCTTTATCCCCGTGTCCACCGGCGCGGGTATCAAGAACTTACCTTGGTGAATTTGTCGTTGGCAAAGTATTCCCTCGGAGGTCGAAGAAAGACCCTGTCACTAAAAGCACTTCCTACTTTGCTCCAACTGTAGGATTCAGGACTGAGAGATATTGACCTGTGACCTGATTGGTGAGGTCAGGGTTTTGACCTTGACAAGCAGCGTGATAAGGTCATCTTGTCAGATAACATGTCTTGTTTGTGAGGAGAACTCGTATAGCTGTCTCTCTCTGGTAACAAGGCGTTGTGGCTCTGGTCTCATCTGGTGTCGGTCTCCTTGGTCGGGTGATTAGAGTAGCCTACCTCAATAGCCCCCTAGTACCTCAATAGCCCCCTAGTACCTCAATAGCCCCCTAGTACCTCAATAG
>CABEEJ010003594.1:0-16561 GCA_901482245.1 Timema douglasi | reverse complement strand
CCTCAATAGCCCCCAGAGTACCTCAATAGCCTCCAGAGTACCTCAATAGCCCCCAGAGTACCTCAATAGCCTCCAGAGTACCTCAATATCCCCCAGAGTACCTCAATAGCCTCCAGAGTACCTCAATAGCCTCCAGAGTACCTCAATAGCCTCCAGAGTACCTCAATAGCCCCAGAGTGCCACACAAACAGCCTGCTACTGTCTCCTCTCTAAACGCACGCCCGCTAACCTCAGTGTAAACAGTGGCGAAGGGAGGGGGGTGGCAGGTCGGTGACTCCATGGGCGGGCCCAGCGAGTCAGCCCA
The DNA here is from genome assembly GCA_901482245.1 of Timema douglasi. Classification (NCBI taxonomy): domain Eukaryota; kingdom Metazoa; phylum Arthropoda; class Insecta; order Phasmatodea; family Timematidae; genus Timema; species Timema douglasi. The sequence goes on along the minus strand of CABEEJ010003594.1, from coordinate 16,257 downwards.
GAGTCTAAAATAATCTCTCGGGTCGACTCAATCGCTCCAACCCGTCTCTAATAAGAGACAAATGTTCCCACACCCCTCCATGTCCCTTGTGACCTGTCCGGTGCACACAGGCTAGAGCTCCTCGTGTTCTCATTGGCTGATACGACTCAGCTACAAGTACACAATATCGCGAGCAAAGATTCAAGTAAATCAATTTTATGAATTGGTTATGGGCGCTCGTAAACGAGGGATAAGGGGGGCTTAAGCAATACCGACTCTTTTTTGCTGGTGTGCACCCACGGGGGGGCTTTTGGGGCCGAAGCCCCCCCTAGCTGAAAGCCCTCCTCCAGAAAATTAATGATATTACAAAATATGATTAGCATTATGTTCAGTCAATTAATCAATTATATTTGTTTAATTATATTTGTTTAATTATATTTAATATAAACGAGATTAAATATGTATCAGTCTGTTATCTCTATATTACTCGTGGTCTACCTATGTATCAGAAAGGTGATGACAGTTTGGAACTCCATTGTTTTGTTTGGAGCGTGTATTGAGTTGTTTTCTACTGGAGACCGTTTACGACCTTGACATTGGAATTCTGGGAGGAAGAAACTCTGCAAAGTGATCTCAGCAGAGGGAAGTGAACTGAACGCCGGAACCACCCAAAAGAGAGAAAGTAAAGACAAGAGTCAAGGGGGGAAATTTGACCCTTGTGATCAGTGGCGCACCCAGAAAGTAGCCAGAGTTATATTTGGGTTGAGAGAGGGCTGGTGGGAATATCTCCGTAATCTCTGGAGACCAATGAAATGTATCAACATAAAATGATATGATTAGAAACCATTTCGAGTTGTTTTATGGCAGATAAGGGCAGGTATTTAAATAATTGGTAGTCTCGGAGGGGAGTCAAACACCCCGCTAGCCATCCCCACCCCCTTGGGTGCGTCACTGATAACAAACCCGCGCATGCGCAATACTCACGTAGATAGCGTTGTAAGTCTCGCCGTAGAATACGATGGGCACCAGCAGCGTTATCTCCGGGCTGGCCGCCTCGTCCTGGTCCCTGGGCAGATTCGTGTCGATCCCGGGACCGTGGGGGTACAGCAACTCCTTGGGGATCCCCCGACACACCCGCGCGCACGCCACAAGAACCAGCAACAGCCACAACGCGGGTCGAGCCATCGTCGTGCGCACCATGTAGTTCACTCAGTGTCCGCCTAGGGCGAAGGGCGTGCGCATCGGTGTCGGACGTACGATGGACAAAGGGAGGGGGGGTATCACGTTGAGGAGGTGTTGTCAGAGGAACTGCACCTGTATTCGTTTAGGAGAAATGTATCTAAATTATTTAGAGGTGATGGTGATTTGAGGTTAAGTAAGTCGAGTAAGAGGATTGCGAGGGATGAGTGCCTGAAAGGTGTGGAATGACGGAAGATGTGTGTTTAGAGCCCGTCTGACACCTCAGACTTAAATAAGTTAAGATTTTCTACTTTAAAATATAATGGAGTTGAGACAAGCAAAAACATTTTACTTTATTCTAAATTATTATTATTATTAGCACCGCGTCTTACTATCCGTTCGGGTTATACGCACTTACGCTAATGTGTAATGGTAGAGTGATTGTGAGATGAAATGGAGGACCTACAGTTTAACGTGGGATCCGAACCACGGTGGAGGCCTGGCATTCCTCACATTCACAAGATGTCTTGTCAGAGGTGAAGGAAGGGTTTGTTAATCAGATAAATCTGTGCCGCGACCGAGGATTGAACCCCGGACCCTCAGCACAGAAGTCTGACACCTTACCCCTAGACCGCCAGGTCACCCTATAGTTGATAAAACCATTAAAATAATCCAAATGTCACTGTGGTGAATTAATTAATTAATTAATATTCAGCACCGCGTCTTACTACCCGTTCGTGTTATACGCTTTAAGTACTAACTACGCTAATGGATTAGGAATTAGGAAGGTTGAATTAGAGGAAGTGAACCCGCATTTGCATGGAGGGGGAGTGGAAAAACCATTTAGGAAAAAACACCCTCAGTTCACTCGACCGAGATTTGAACCTCGATCTCCCCGTCCTCAGAAGTCTAGCTCAACACGACAAGCGCGCTTTAGCCAACTACGTCACCGAGGCGGGTAAGTGTTGGTGAAATAATGAATGGAGATATTCGCACTTCCGGCTCGAGAGTGATCTCGTATCTGATTTCCCGGTTAATCGCCAGAGAGATGAGATATTAAGGCCTATACTTTACTTTACATCCATTGTTTGTGGCCAGCCTGTGGTCAGTTTCTTATCCAAGCTGTATATTTCCCACTACTGGTCTGTCGTAGCTTCATACGCCTTATAATATAATTTAAGACTAGGACAGGCACACCGTCCAGCCCCCAGGCCGTTAGTTAATCACTGTGAAAGGGTAAACCCACATTTCACCAATGATACGTTTTTCGGCCGTGCCGTGAATTGAGCCCGGGACCCTTGAGTAGAAAGACACGGCGTACCGACTGAACTAGGGTGTCGGACAGTCGAGCCAGACCAGTGTGAGTTGTGTAGACGGGGGTTTTAACCGAGCGGAGAGACGGGCTCTTAAGACAAGCTGTTCTAAATAATAGGGCGAGGTATCGAGTCTTCCTTGTTCAAATTATACCTTCGATTAATACAATAATAGCCCACTTCGGTGGTTGCATGGTATAAGGCGTCGCTCTCGCAATAGACGGAGCAGATCTGTGTTCGGAGCCTGGTCGGGTGTATAGAGGGTGGTTTATCCTAAACGGTTTTACGCTCTTCCTCGACGCAGATGCGTGTACACTTCGTTTAAATTCAACCCTACTTATCCCTAACCCGCTAGTTTGATTATAAGATAAGCGGTTAAAGTTGGCGTGAACTGGTTTTAGGACGCGGTGATAAGAAAATACGGTAGAGCGGAGAAAAAAATACGAAGCAAGTATTGGTCGCAGCTGGTTTCAGTAGACGACTTATGATAGCTGAATTTATAATTAGAATAAATGAAATATTATTTTTGCTGTCGAGTGTCCAAACAAATTAATAAAGGGAGACCTGGCGGTCCAGGGGTAAGGTGTCAGACTTCTGTGCTGAGGGTCCGGGGTTCAATCCTCGGTCGCGGCACAGATTTATCTGATTACCAAACCCTTCCTTCACCTCTGACAATACATCTTGTGAATGTGGGGAATGCCAGACCTCCACCGTGGTTCGGATTCCACGTTAAACTGTAGGTCCTCCATTTCATCTCACAATCACCCTACCATTACACATTAGCGTAAGTACGTATAACCCGAACGGGTAGTAAGACGCGGTGCTAATACTACTAATAATAATAATAATAATCAAACCGGTGTTAAGAAAGCAACATACAAACTAGAAATGTGTTTATGTTATTTATTATACAAATGAGAAGAATTTTCGTCGTATGATTCTTTGTTCCGGAAAGACGTAATAAATTAGAGACCAAATGGTACTTTTATTTTTTTCCTCCAAAAAAAAATACCAAGATATTTTTCAACCTATCTACATAACAAAAGGTTTTGATAACATTCATAATATTCTCAGGTCCGTAACTACGGGTTATTAGGGGCACCCATCCACCCCCCAACACCCTTGCGCCTTTGTTCTAAGGGTTCCGTCATGCTGAGAAACAAAAGAGTGTGTAGCGAGGTCTACTGTTCACATATCTACTAGAGGACATGGAGGAAGCGAGGTCTACTGTTCATAGCTCTACTAGAGGACATGGAGGAAGCGAGGTCTACTGTTCACAGCTCTACTAGAGGACATGGAGGAAGCGAGGTCTACTGCTAACAGTACTAGTTTTATATGTATTGATAACATCTATCAAAAGCGAAAGCTGCAGATCACGTGATTTGACGTGTAGACACGTGAGAATAGACCTAATACATTTTCTAGCCGCCAGATAAAGACCCTCCTATTAACAGTTCCAACCAGCGCAGCGGGGAGAAAGAGGCAAAAACTGTTATCTGTCTTTTCTGTCCCTTGTCAGGGCTCGGCCAGACTGACAGCGCGGGATTATCAGATAGATAGCTCTCGATAGTTGTCCACGAGGAGGCAGAGGTTCTATTATTATTATTATTATTATTATTATTATTAGCACCGCGTCTTACTACCCGTTCGGGTTACACACAATTACGCTAATGTGTAATGGTAGGGTGATTGTGAGATGAAATGGAGGACCTACAGTTTAACGTGGGATCCGAACCACGGTGGAGGCCTGGCATTCCCCACATTCACAAGATGTCTTGTCAGAGGTGAAGGAAGGGTTTGGTAATCAGATAAATCTGTGCCGGGACCGAGGATTGAACCCCGGCCGCCAGCATAGAAGTCTGACACCTTACCCCATAGACCGCCAGGTCACCCGCCATAAGGCAAAGGTTCGAATCTTGGCTCAGTGAACTGAGGGTGGTTTTTGACAAGTGATTTATATTATGTTATATTTTAGTCGCTCCAGTCTGGCCACCGCTCAGTACAACCAATGTATTCTATTCATACCTTTACGCCACTGAGTGAGTGAGTATTCTGTAGTCTTGTATTCTAACGGCTCAGTCAATGGACGGCTGTTTGGTTCACACTGTATTAGGAGAGCATGTGAGTGAGGAGGTAGCAAACATTGCTCCCGTGTTATCCGGGCTGGCGCATGATCGCCCCGCCATGTTCCGGGTCACAGAACATCGTAATGTATCACGGTGAGGGTACTGCATCGGTACATTTGACGCTCTAATGCCAGAACTGATTAGCAACAACGTTGAAGGTCTAAATCAAGGAAGGTGACCTGGCGGTCTAGGGGTAAGGTGTCAGACTTCTATGCTGGAGGCCGGGGTTCAATCCTCGGTCCCGGCACAGATTTATCTGGTTACCAAACCCTTCCTTCACCTCTGACAATACATCTTGTGAATGTGAGGAATGCCAGGCCTCCACCGTGGTTCGGATTCCACGTTAAACTGTAGGTCCTCCATTTCATCTCTCAATCACCCTACCATTACACATTAGCGTAAGTGCGTATAACCCGAACGGGTAGTAAGACGCGGTGCTAATTATATATATATATATATATATATATATATATAAAGGAATCTACCCAAGCTAGGGTTCACCAAAGTTAGATTAGGATGATTAGTTGGAGCAATGCCAACTCAAGTTAGGTTATACCAGGTAATATAAGATCGTTTAAAGCTGGTTGAGTTAGCTCAGGCTTAGATAGACAAAGCCATTTTCTGGACCTTTAGACCGTCATCTTTATAAATTGTGCCCGTTCCCAAGGTTAGATAATTCGAAGTCTCTTACAGAGAGTACCGGCACCATTTACCCTCCTTATCCTGTACCCCTGGGTTATTATATTATCATTTCTTATCACCTTGTCTTACCACCTGTTCAGGTTATACGCATATGTGATAATTACTCTGATGGTGGGGAGACGAGAAAGGAGGAGTGGGAAACTATTTAGGGAAAACCACCCTCAAGTAGACCCGACCTACATTCGAACCCCGATCTTCAGCTGTCTAGTCTATTGGGAAGAGTGTATTCATAAACCATGTGTCCACCAGAGCAGGCTGCGTGACATATATATGTCAGATACGTACATTCGTAGGAAAATTGGTAAATAACATTAATTCTTTCTTTTCCAAACGTATGAACAAGATCCAGACGGACGGTGTTGTGTTTGGCAATACATGGCGGGCGAGATACAACATGGCCGCCGTGAATGTTATTCTTAGATAGTGAAAGAGGCAGACCGTCAAGTTGGAAGAATGCGCGAACCCTCCTAAATATATAATGACGCCACCGAAATAACCCGGGACCAAAATATTCTCGTTTGATTCTACACCCTCGGTTCCCCCCTCCCCTCCCCCCTTCCCCGTCAACAACCGCCCGCCGCTTCCAATATTACGTTCCAGCCAACAAAGAGCGCAACGTAATCTCGTTGATTAGAAGTCGGGATACTTTTACTGACATCAACTAAATTATAGGCTTATTCGTGCCCGTCTCAAGAGGAAATAGTTTTCACCAACATATTATTATTTGCATCTAATACTCAAATTTAAAATATAGCAACCTAAATGTTAGTTTGTGAAACTTTTTAAACTAACAATCATTGTTTGACCGCTATTGTGACATTTTGAATTGCTACGGTATTATAAACAAATATAACACACACATTTAAAAAAATTGATTTTTTTATGTTCAAAATTGAATACTAGATTTAAAATTTGCTTTAATTTTTTAAATTTTAGGGCGGGGTACTCTCATTGTTATTTGATTAAAACTTTTCAACAATGTGAACTATTGTTCTTCCTAAACATTGCGACACTTTTTCACATGGTTCTGGCATTACAAACGTAATTTTCGAGAAGAAAATTATGTTTTATAATCTATTTTAAGCCGATTATCTTTAGCGTATGAATATGTTACACAAATCTATTTTAGCAATCGATGAGCTAGATAACTAACATGGATAGTAAGAAACAGTTGTTAAATTAAATTATTAACTTTTTATTAGATTTTAAATAAAATCTTCAAATTAGATCGAAATTGAATACCATGCTATATTCGCCACTTTAAAGATACACCGGGTAAATCGAAATAATTTAAAACACTTATTCGACTCTTGCCAAAATAAAATATGTAATCAACTAAATACAAAAATCTAACCGCTTGGAAGCGAGGCCCGTTTTGACCGGAAATGGCGACACAAGTCAATTCACTCCACGCACTCACACACTTGTCACACATCCAGTTGATCTGTTAATTGCCGCCAATTGGGAGAGAAGTGCATGCCCCGATTCGGTTGTTTCACACTACCACACGGCCTGGCGGACGGACAGACGACTACTGACTGCTCATTCGCGTCGAGAGTCTGGCGAGCTCCGCCAAAGAGATCGCGTCTCACTGGATGCAACCTCCTTGGAGCGAGCAGAACGTTCGGAACGTCTGATTGTACTGTGCAAGGGGGTTGTGCGGCGAGTGGCGCAATTTATTTTCCAAGTTTTGTTTGCGTATTTTCCTCAGTTTCGGGAAATGGGCTTATCAAATTAAATATTTAAAAGTTCATTATTTCGGTTTTGAATTAATAATACATCAAAACATTTTATCTAAAGTTCATTGTTTCATTTTTGAAATATTATTACAATTTATAATCCATACGCAAAATAAAAATTAAATTAAATATTTTCGCGAAATTGTCTTATCCTTTTAAATGAGAATTATGGTCAATTTTGTTGATTTAAATGCCGGTTAGAGCTAATAAAATAATAAAAATAAAACAATGTGTTTTTAGTCTAGAAAAATGATTATATCAATCAAAGAATGTTGGTAAAGGGTGTGTTAGGATCTGCTCTTATTTAACGAGCATGTTGTGTGTGACCGGTGGCAAATATTTTACAATAGAGAAGAAAAAGAAAACACAACAATGCTAACAAAATTAAATATTTTTAGCTTACTATCATTGATTGTTCTAGCAATAACAATATTAGAGCGTAAATTAGAAAAAGAACAATAGTTTTACTTGTTTTTCTCTATGGGTGTGAAACGCGATCTCTTACCAACCTTTAATGATAAAAACAGATTTATGGTATTCGAAAACGAGGTGCTTAGAAAGATATTTGGTCCAAAAAGGAATGAATATTCTGGGTACTGGGTAAGGTTTCATAATGATGAGATACAAACCTGTATTCATCACCAGACATTGTTAGGATATTCAAATCTCACAGATTACTGTGGACAGGACATGCAGCGCAAATGGAAGATTCTAGAACCATATCAAGGGTATTGACTGATAAACCCAATGGGAAGAGACTATTGGGTTACGGTAGGATATCATAAAATTGACCTGAAAGAAATAGGGTGTAATGTGGTAGACTGGGTTGAAATAGATCAAAATAGGTGTAGGGTGTAGTGAGGTGGACTGGATAGAACTATCTCAGGATAGGGATAGGGTGTAGCGAGGTGGACTGGATAGAACTATCTCAAGATAGGGATAGGGTGTAGCGAGGTGGACTGGATAGAACTATCTCAAGATAGGCATAGGTAGCGTACTTTTGTAAGTAACAGCAATAAACTCTCGAATTCCTAGTGCCACAGAGTAAGTAATCATTGGTTTGTTGGTCTATACAAATTGTTGCCGTAATTATCTATATTTGTTGCACCGTACCACTAGAGTAAGGATTGAATCTGTATTTGTATCCAAAGAGAGATATTTTATTTACCGACATGCAATATTGCACACATCATGGTTACACGGAGATGTAAACAAAGAATGATTATACAGATGAGCCACTGCACATAACAAGAGATTCTCTAAGAAGGTAAATTGTTTCATTAGAAGCAGCTTCTATTTTTGCCTAAATTCTGCACCCCTCACCTTTAAAATGAGATGGTTGTTTGTCAAAATAGTTTCAGCCGTTTTCTCATAATTTTTTGTAACTGTAAATGTGTTTGAACACAGTTTGGCATTAATGAAGAGAGTGGAATTCAAGTTAAGCCAGAAAAATACCAATGTGGCAAAACCATCGCAAATGGTGATAGCTGGGATCGAACTCGGCCTTACCAAACCAGGGTTAGTCATTCCAACCCCAATAGGCTGATACTGTCGGTCACATGATTTGTCATTGGTTGAAGCAAGGGTCAGCAACCTTTTTTTTTTTATATCATGGGCAGTATGGGTTTGAAAAAAAATATTGTTTGACCGGTATGAAAAAAATATAAAGCAAAATATTTCAACTTTATATTTCTCAAATAGTTATTAGTGTATTTTATGGACACAATATTGGTTTGTTTACTAAATATTTTGCGGGCCAGATACGGTCAGTCGGCGGGCCGTAGATTTCCAACCGTTAGTTTGAGGTAAGGGTAGAAAGGATTAAATAATTTTTTTGAAACAAGAATTGTATTTTATTATCTTAACAACTTACAACTTGGTGTTAACTTAACAAGTAATTACAACGGTTAATAATATGTTTTAATACTTTTCCTATTTAGGTATGGTGTCTTTATTTTGCAATGGAGGGCTCAGTTCACATGTCCAGAAGTTGATCGCGTGCCGTACGCCAAATTAATGTGGGGAAGTTTGAGACTGGAATGTAGACATAGCTATAAATAGGAATAGTCTTCAATAAACTCATCGCTTTTAAAAATGGTCTTTGGTTGAAACAATTTTTCGAAGCTGCGTGTTAGAAAGTACGCAACTTCTATAAAATTACACTAATTTGGACTTCTAGCAGCTAAAATAAACTTCAACCTATATACAATGAAGAACATTAATGTCAGAAAAAGACAACTTCGATAAATATATTTTTAATAAAAGGTTGAGATTTACGAACGTACTAAATTAATTACATGGACCAATAGTGGCTCGTCTATACACCGCGACTCTTGTATGGTCGATCTTTTCTCTTCCTCCTAAAATCTAGATAAAGATGGGAGACGGAACGAGAGAAAACAGAGTCCAAAATGGCCGCCTGTTGTCGATATCGGGATAGTCTACTGCTTCTAAGTCTATACTTAGGCCAACCGCTGACTATTTAGAGGTTAGAAAGAGTTTCAATATTAAATTACAGTGGGGGAGCTTCGATGTTGCCAACGGGTGATACGTTATTTTAAAACTGTCTACCTGTGTCATGTGTGTAAACTACTTAGCCCACAGAGCACGTTTTCATGGATAATAGATACCAAGTCGATCCAATCACATTTCCATGGATAATAGATACCAAGTCGATCCAATCACGTTTCCATGGATAATAGATACCAAGTCGATCCAATCACGTTTCCATGGATAATAGATATCAAGTCGATCCAATCACATTTCCATGGATAATAGATACCATGTCGATCCAATCACATTTCCATGGATAATAGTTACCGGGCTGATCCAGCTACATTTCTAGAGACGAACTTATACTGCATTCCACAATTATGTATCATCACTATGAACACACTTCAATATAATTATTACTCTCCTAAGTTGGATGGTTACGGAATACTGTGGGGAACCAACCATGTGCGTAGGAGTTTTACTATTATTTACTAAACTAATTAATAGAAATACTTAAGAATAAATAATATCCTAGGAGGGAACTAGAAAATGCATATAATTGACTATCTTAATTCGGTGAAAATATATACCTTGTTCGAGTAATAACAGTTTTACAAGTATAAGATCATTGTCATTCACAACCAAACTTGACGCCATTTAAAATTAGGAACGATAGGATCGCCCCGAACGTATTTTCGTGGTGGACGTACGCATCTTTCAGAGCGCTCTGGAGTTTGTTCCTGAATCAAAATCTGAAGGCTCACGCCGTTTATAGGAAGACAATATTAGTTGGACACAACTTTGTTTCAGTCTTCAGTATCGTGTCTTGGAGTGTTGCCAGGGTAAGCAGAGCTTGTTGCAACTGTACCTGTAATCTGTTCTCCCACTCTGAGCCCATTTGACCGATCATACATAGACTCTGATCCACACACCTCACGTGGGAATGTATTCGCGTTGATACCTGACCAATGAATGTTACACTAAGTGATGAGAGAACATATCACTATACTCAACACGCCACGACACGGCACTGTCTGTATTAGCTCCAGATATGGCCGCTGCGTGTCTTACCTGGTTCCACACATCAATAACCATTGGGATGCACCAAAGTAAGGTTGTCAACAACTTTCAGTTCATTTAATTTATCTGACGTATTTAACGTGCACTTTCTGAACCGATTTATTATATCAGAACACGAGAATTTCTACGAGCGAGAGCGAAAGGGCCTACCAATTTTGCCGGGAAAGGTAATGTCACCTACATTTCAGGGTTAGTTTTCTCACCACAATGAACATGGGGCCAGCTTTACTTCTCCTCCGAGGGAAGTTGTGCTACTGATTCTTATCTCTCAAGAAAAAATATCCGTCAACCCCGGCCGGGTTTGAACCCATGCGAATTGGGTCCTGAGGCGGGCACTTAACCCCAAGACCACCGGGGTCAACTAGTCGACAATTAGCTATACAATAGGCCCTATTTGTTGAATCTGTCGCCGTGCACCAGACACGCTCAGTCGCGTACCTCTGGGACACCAGTGTAACGTCTCGCGATCCGGAACAGCTAATTGATGGCCCTAAAGAGTGTTTAGATGAAACAGAGTTACTCATATGCATATAACGCACCGCTTTAGCATTGAATAGAGTTCCTAAACGCACCACACATCTCCGAAGGTCTCACGTATGCCCCTATGGCCTCACTATAATAGATTATTTTGATCATAATATGAACGTAGTCCCCCGAGGAGGTGGAGGGTTCTTGCAGGAAGTCGAGTCCCTGGTCGGCTACCTCCCTCCTCCGCTCTCTCCCAGCTTCTGACTGACGATGGCGAGAGGCCCCACGGTACCAGGGGTGAAACTGCCCGCGGGGGGCCCTCTACTAGAGCCGCTGCTGTAGTAGTGGCCGTAGTGGTAGCCCCCCTTCTGCATCTGCGCCGTCTCGTACAGCTGTTTCTGCATCACCGCCAGGGACACCTGCAGGCACAAGGTCGGGCCGCTTTTAATATCATCAGTTCAGTGCCGGGTCTGATTCCACGAGCGGTTTCAGCATCACCGCCAGGGACACCTGCAGACACAAGGTCGGGCCGCTGTTAATATCATGAGTTCAGTGCCGGGTCTGTTTCCACGAGCGGTTTCAGCGTCACCGCCAGGGACACCTGCAGGCACAAGGTCGGGCCGCTGTTAATATCATCAGTTCAGTGCCGGGTCTGTTTCCACGAGCGGTTTCAGCGTCACCGCCAGGGACACCTGCAGACACAAGGACAGGTCGCTGTTAATATCATCAGTTCAGTGCCGGGTCTGATTCCACGAGCGGTTTCAGCTGTCACCGCCAGGGACACCTGCAGACACAAGGTCGGGCCGCTGTTAATATCATCAGTTCAGTGCCGGGTCTGATTCCACGAGCGGTTCCAGCAGCGCTGGTAACGCCTGTAACAGCTGCCACACCCACTCGTGTTCTCTTCAAAGATCTTATCAATAAAATGGACTTCCACGACTAGGTACTTGTTTTACCAAACAAGATAGTTTATTTTTCTAAATATGACGTTATTGGTACTGCCCCACACTTTAAACAAGACTAGAAACAAGACAGTTACTGGCTTTATTTAACAAAATGGATAGTCATAAGATCAAGGATAGCCATATCGAAGGAAGGATTTAATAAGAAGAGGAACTTACTATGCGGGCCACTGAATAAAGAATTGAGAAGAATATTAGCGAAATGTTATGGTTGGAGTGTGATGATGTTTAGTGCGGAGACATGTGGACATACTAGAGAAGGATAGGAGCGCTGGAAATGTGGATTTGGAGGGAGAATCGTAGGAAAGGATTAGTAAATAGGGAACGCCGAGAAGAATTGGAGAAAAGAGAGACAAACGATAGAAAATATCGAGGAAAGAAAGATGAATTGGCAAAGGCATTGGATGGTAAAAGGCATGCCTGCCAAAGACTACAGCAGAAGGGATGATAAATAAGGAAATATAAAGAAGGATACACCAGAGGTTGGAGGGACACCAAGAGACAGTCCCAGGATATAGAAACTTGTAGGACTATCATAACTGGACCTGCCAAGAGGCAAGACCACACCTGATGATGAGTATATCAAGACAGTGGAATCCTTCGGTGAGTTATCACATCCTAATCCTGAGTTCCAGACGGCAGGTAACATATTTTTCTCACCGATAAACAACTCCGTATCCAAATTCAAAGAATTGTTGGCGTTACAGTTTATTACGACATAATAATGACGCGAGGTCCAGCCTTGTACAACTCGTGATTGGTTGTCTTCCCGAAAGAGCTGCTTGTGTTTCTGTCGCCAAGCTAGACTCGCTCGTGGAAATTGGTTCGAGCCCCTGTCAGAGTGTCACGACAGTATTTATCGACACGTGATCACGTTTGTTGCGAGTAGAGACAACGTGTGACGGAAGTGTCGATCCTCGTCTCCTTCTGGATGACGGCGATACAAGAGCAAGGATTAGCGACTGACCTTGTTGGCTTGAAGGAAGTCCTTCATGCTGATCATCTCCCCGGAGAGCCTCCTACCACCCGCACCCTCTCCTTCAGAGTCGTAGTTGGAGTCTGAGTCGTCGGGTGGTTTCTTTGTCCCTGGAACAAACACAACTATGTTGACGGTCTCCTGTTATCTGGAAAGTTCGGGTCAGTCATGTGTACTGCAGAGTTCAGGAGCTGAACTACACCACGTGGGTAGAGGGTATGCAAAGGAGGTAGTTAGATCAGACAAAACAAGGACAGAGTAGATAATGTAATGGTGCAAGTGTGGAGGATGTGAGGACGCGAGTGTAGAGGATGTAAGGACGCGAGTATAGAGGATGTGAGGACGTGAGTGTTGAGGATGTAAGCACGTGAGTGTATATTATTATCATTATTATTATTATCACCACGTCTTACTACCCGTTCGGGTTATACGCACTTACGCTATGTGCAATGGTAGGGTGATTGTGAGATGAAATGGAGGACCTACAGCTTAACTGTGGGATCCGAACCACGGTGGAGGCCTGGCATTCCTCACATTCACAATGAGTGTAGAGGATGTAAGGATGTGAGTGTAGATAATGTAAGGACGCAAGTGTAAAGGATGTAAGAACGCGAGTGTAGAGGATGTAAGGATGCGGGCGTATAGGATGTGAGGATGCGAGTGTATAGGATGTGAGGATGCGAGTGTAGAGGATGTAAGGACGTGAGTATAGACGATGTGAGGATGCAGTTGTAGAGGATGTAAGGATGCGAGTGTAGAGGATGTGAGGATGCGAGTGTTGAGGATGTAAGGACGTGAGTATAGAGGATGTAAGGACGCGAGTGTAGAGGATGTAAGGATGCAAGAGTAGAGGATGTGAGGACGCGAGTGTAGAGCATGTAAGGACGCGAGTGTAGAGGATGTAAGGACGCGAGTATAGAGGATGTGAGGACGCGAGTGTAGAGGATGTAAGGACGCGAGTGTAGAGGATGTAAGGACGCGAGTGTAGAGTATGTTAGGACGCGAGTTTAGAGCACGGATAGCATACCCTCCGCGACACACATGGGGGTGGTGGTCCGGCCCAGCACTGCGGCTATCTGGTGCGGCTTGCGGCCCCTCCTCATGTGGCGCGGCATCCCGGCGCTGGAACGACGCCGGCGTCTCCTGCTTTGCATCCTGATAGATTGACGCCTCCAGGCGCGTCCTGCGGCTCCCGTCGCATCCTCCAGACACCGGCAGTCCAGACGGACGATCATCCAGTTGAGCGCCTGCAAGGATCCGATCCACTGGTTGAATGCAGGGTTTAGGCAGCAAGAACCTCCTGAGAGGCCTTCATCTCTACCAGAATACTGCTATGTAGTAGGACTATGGTAAGAATAAAGATCTTACCGACTATCATTCTCACCAAAATCACGGTTTAGGAATAAGTAGCCGGGGAAATGAACTTGGGCCATTAAGGCTGAGAGGTTAGTTTCATATCCCGCCGCTAGAAGTCACTAGCAGGCTATTCCTCCCCCTTCACCTCCCTCACCTGCTTGATGACGATAGAGGTGACGTTGAAAAGAGAGTAGATGCAGCAGCAGCCCAGGACGAGGAACACGAAGTTGCCGAAGCGATACCAGTGGACGTGAGGGTAGGCCGGTTCCTGAAACAAACACCCACGGCCGGAGTGATCACTGTCAAGCATCACTGGACTGTAGAGGATGTACCTGTGTGGACAAGCAGCACTGGACTGTAGAGGATGTACCTGTGTGGACAAGCATCACTGGACTGTAGAGTATGTACCTGTGTGGACACGTAGTCGCCGAAGCCGATGGTGGCGAAGGACACGAAGCAGAAGTAGATCGCCTCGAAGTAGGTCCAGTCCTCGAAGGGCGCATACACAGCGGCGGCGCACGACGCCACCACGATCGACGCCATAGTGAGGTAGAGCATGACCCAGTAGACGCTGGGCTTCCAGTTGTCCAGGCTCGCCTCGGCTGCGTCTTCCTCGTCCAGGTCGTCGGGGAGGGACGCCCTGATTGCCACAAACAGACAGACAGACAGACCTCGCGTCATCGGAGGAGGTGTGGGAGCTTATTACCGGTCCCCGGCTATCAGTGGTATAGACCAGGAGGCGGACTCAAGTTTCAATTGAAAGGTCCCACCAGGACTCGAATATGGGCCTGGGGACCCTTGGGGGATCACCTCAGAGTATTGCCACCTCTGAGAGTCCGACGGAGACCTATCTAGAGACCCTTGGAGGATCACCTCAGAGTATTGCCACCTCTGAGAGTCCGACGGAGACCTACCTAGAGACCCTTGGAGGATAACCTCAAAGTATCTCCACCTCTGAGAGTCTGACGGAGACCTACCTAGAGACCCTTGGGGGATCACCTCAGAGTCTCTCCACCTCTGAGAGTCTGACGGAGACCTACCTAGAGAACCTTGGAGGATCACCTCAGAGTATTGCCACCTCAGAGAGTCTGACGGAGACCTACCTAGAGACCCTGGACGCGCGTCGCGACGCCAGGGAGCCTTGCTCCATGCGTTTCTTGATGCGGCGCAAGTGACAGGAGCGCAGGACGTAGGCCAGGAACGTGATGATACGCTCCAGGAACAGGTTGAAGAACAGGATCCCTCCGGAGCAGCCCAGGAACCCGTACAGGATCACGGCGGTCTTGCCGACCGTCGTCTGAGGGGTGGTGTTGCCATACCCTGCACAGGAACAGGACAATGTTATACACCGCAACAGGAGCACTAAGAAGCCTTATCTGACAGCTTGGAAAGTTACTAAATCTACTGTCACATATTCATACGTCAAGTCATGCGATTTAGAGCTGGCACTTTTTAAATTATCTATACCTATAAAATAACAATAAGCCTGCTCCGGTGGTAAACGGTCTAAGGCGTCACTATCAAAATAGACTGGATCACCAATGACGGGGAGGTCGGGGTTTGTATCCATGTCGAGTCTACAGAAGGCTTTTTTTTTTTACCTAAACGGCTTTTTCATTATTTTCGACGCGAATACGGGTACACTTCCTCTATATTAAACCTTCCTCATCCCTAACATACTGTTGTAATGTAAACACGTACAGTCCAAAGGCTGTGATAAGATTATTATTATTATTATTAGCTTCGCGTCTTACTACCCGTTCGGGTTATACGCACTTACGCTAATGTGTAATAGCATGGTGATTGTGAGATGAAATGGAGGACCTACAGTTTAACATGGAATCCAAACCACGGTGGAGGCCTGGCATTCCTCACATTCACAAG
>CABEEJ010003593.1:76514-79595 GCA_901482245.1 Timema douglasi | reverse complement strand
TATCCTACAGTCATGTGAGGAGGTATAGCATACCGCGTGGGCTGAGCCAGTGAGTTGCTACCTTACAATTTCGACGGAGTGTACATTTACTTTAGATATTACTTTTCTCATATGCTCAGCATTGACGGAAACATACGGATAGCCTGTGGGATATTTATAGCTCGTCTGTCCATAACTATACGGTCGTCGGACACGTACTTTAGATACTACTTTTCTCATATGTTCAGCATTGACGGAAACATACGGATAACCTGTGGGATATTTATAACTCATCTGTCCATAACTATACGGTCGTCGGACACGTCACCAAATATTGTATGCCATTATCATCATCATCATCATCATCATCATTATCACCATCATCAATTATTTTAAGTATGAAGCCGAGTCATTTTAATACCAAATTTCCAATCTTCCTCTATCCTTCCACCATTCTTTCTCCCTTAATCTCGTCCATTTTTCTTCTCACACTTGCTGATATCTGTTCCTCTTATCTCTTTCTTGGCCTCCCGTGCATTCTTTTTACTAGATACTTCATTTTATTCAACATCCTCTCCTTCTTTATACTCATTACATGCCCATACAACCTCAGTCTTGCTTCCTCTACTACCTCATGTACTCTCTTTATTCCTAATCTTTCCCAGATAACTTCATTCCTTGTCTTGTTTCTTCTCGTGACAGCTAACATGCTCCTCACAAACTTCACTCCCATGGCCTCCACTTTCCAAGTCTCTCTTTCAAGAATTGTCCATGCTTTTGCTGTGTATGTGACAATGGGTACAAAGTACGCCCTATACCCACCTATGCCATCTAAGGCTCTATAAATGGACACTTTATTGTATATTTATTCCTTTTTATTAATAGTTCTTAATTAATATTGCTCTAAATTACGTCGCTCAACACTTATATTTTAAAACATCATATTTTAAAGTTAAAATAAACCCAACGCGCCTTGCGACGCAAAACACACAGGGAAGTTTTTATTATCTAGATTGGAATAATCTATAGATTTAGACAGGTGTGGAGGGGGCAAAGCCCTTTTTGTATAGGCTTTGGGCGATTGATAAAACAAGTTTATAAGGGACTTGGCCTCCCAAGACAAAGGGAGAACTGAGGGAGCCCTTCCCTGGAAAACGTTTTGAAATTTGGATGCCCCTAGAAGTTTTATATTTTATTTATTAGCACCGTGTATCACTAGCTGATAAGGCTCTACGCATAGGTAATAATTACGCTAATGTGTTAGGGATAGGGAAGGTTGAATTTAGAGGAAGTGTACCTGCATTTACGTAGATAGAGAGAGAATAAAACTATTTAGGAAAACCACCCTCAGTAAACCCGACGGCCATTCAAACCCCGATCTCCCGGTTCCCAGCAAACCTGAATAGATGAGCCTGAAATTTATTCCGGGTGGCCAGCGATGTGGTTCACCCATTACATTATTATTATTATTATCACCGCGTCTTACTACCCGTTCGGGCTATACTCTCTTACGCTAATGTGTAATTGGTAGGGTGATTGTGAGATGAAATGAAGGACCTACAGTTTAACGTGGGATCCAAACCACGGTGGAGGCCTGGCATTCCTCACATTGACAAGTTGTGATTAATACACGTCTTGTCAGAGGTAGAAGGAAGGGTTTGGCAATCAGATAAATCTGTGCCGGGACCGAGGATTGAATCCCGGGCCCCCAACACAGAAGTCTGACATCTTATCCCTGGACCACCAGGTCACATCACTCCCTACAAACTTGTCACATTAGGCACCTTGTCACACTGTTGAAAGAGTCAGGCTAAAAGAATAAGAGTTCACAAGGTTTTATGCAATTAATGTATATTTACTTTCTCGTGACTTCTCGTAGAGAGAAACTATTGTAATCTTAAGATGGATGTCGACGTTGCATACACCAGAAAAAGTTGTTTTCGTGATGACGTCTGTCTGTCTACTTCTAGGCCGAGTGCCGAACCCATTTTACCGAATGGGCTAAAACTTAGTAGCTTTCTAGGGGTTTCATAACCCTCCCCCAACGAGTTTTTGACATTAGATACCTACCCTAACCATTGATGGTAGTTTATTTGAGAACAAAAAGATTTTTTTTTTTCAAAATCGGCTCAACCAATTTCGATTAAAATTCGTAGATGGGCACTGTTTAACACTACAAACAAAACGGCGCATCTCATTTTACCATGAAAATCATTTAGAGGGTACTTTAAATTGAGGGATGCATACAATTTTGCTACTATCTCCGCAACTATTTGATATTTGGAATTATTTATCATTACCAAGTTGTAGGACTAATAAAAGTAAAAAAGATAAAAATATTCGAAACATATTTTTATAAAACCAATAGCTTTTAAGAAAGTATTTATTTTTAAATTGAGGTCTGGGAAATGGTGGAGCAAAATTTTCCTCTTTTATCAATGTTTCTGTAACAGTGTATATTATTTCATTTATGCTCTTTGTTGGAATGGGGTGCTCTATTTCCATTATGTTTCTTTTAACAATGTATATTATTTCTTTTCACATAGGTCTAACTTACGAATTTTAAATAAATGTATCCGTGCTTAGATAAAGAATCTATAAAGTTTGTCTGGTACCATTTATTTTCTCTCTAATCCTCATTACCGGTTGGGGTTGTCCATGGCCATCTTTAGTAACGGCCGTGGTTATAGCTACGCATATTTATTTTACACGCATAGTTATTTTAATAGGGGCTTTACCTGTGAATTTATAGAATACAGCTGCCTACTAAGTTCAAGTAGTATTATGTCTTCTATAAACTCACAAGTAAAGCACAATTTAAAATAAATATGCATTTTAGATGAGTGCTAGCGTTAGAAAAACAGTAGCTCGCGAGACGCGCACCGGCACCGGTAGATATGAGGTATTTTTGGAAAGTTCGCGAAAATTGTTACTATTTATTTTTGCTGAGAATATTTAAAATCAACTTTTAGTCAAATTTAACTACCTATGGTTCATTCGCGGGTTGAACTTGAGTTTTATTCATGGGGTAGTCACACCAACCTTATACACTTTAACTGCGCGTTTGTGGCATTTGGTATTTATTATTTTTTGGTGTTTTCA
>CABEEJ010003593.1:66514-74014 GCA_901482245.1 Timema douglasi | reverse complement strand
ACAAATTCTATAAACTAGATCTGACCAAAATAAGACCTATATACCATGGGAATATTTGGACTTGTCCCTTTACTACTGCACCTTGCCGGGCCTTAATAAGAAACAACTATACTCGCTGGTCTATTGATTGGAAAACGTAGGTAACAACTTCTTCAATGTGCCCTAGAAGGCCTGTTTGTGAATCTCGATATGATGCACTAGGGGTTTATTCCCCGCATTAGTAAATGTCCATTCTATCTTCATACAAATGCTGGCGCGTCTAGTAAATTCGTCACCATCTTGTGTCTTGTGTTTAGCAGGAAATATATTACACTCACGGTAAGCTTTAATTTTCTATTGAATGGGTTTTAAATGGTTCAAAGTAGTTGTAACAGGTAGTCCTATAGTTTTGTAATACTTATATAATATATTTTTTTAAACATTTGAGATGTTATTTGTACGTATTTAGGTTTCAATTCCGTGACAATGGAGGTGGGTGAGCGGGGGTCGGAGAGGAGGAAAAGAATGTATTTTAATGTGTACATTTAAATTTAGTTCATTTATATTTTGTATGAAACTTGATTTGAAAAATAAGTACTGGTATGTTTGCGATTAAAAATAACGGGTGTTTCAAAGTTTTCATGTTGATTTTACGTTATTTTACGTTACATTATCTTTAAATGATGTAGATACAATAATTATGTTCGAGCATTCCTTCAAAACTTAACATAATGATGTTACAATGATATGCCATTTTGTGGTATGACAGGTTTTACACAAAATCACCCTAGTAGGTGACGTTTGTTGTTAAAACCAGTGTCACCCAAGGTCACCCCACGGGTTCCAGTTTAGGAAGGGAGGTATAAATACAGAGACAGATCACATTGTTGGTATCACAAGCTTCAGAGCACTTCCTAGTCTACACGATCACTCAAACACCTCCACAACAACAATGAAGGCTGTCGTAAGTAACAACATTGTTTATTTGTGCAAACATAGACAATTTAATGCTCAACAATCAGGTTATACATTTGAAATTCAGATCTTGTTCATGAGGATTAAAACCATCAACACTGTCTAAATTTAAATGGTGGAATACAAATATTTTCAATATAGCAATTCTTGTAAAATGATATCGAATTATTTAAAAATGTTAAAAACACAAGAAATTTATTTTATCATATTTACAACACAGTTAACTTGGATACAAAATTTTTGTTACGAGTGTTTATTTTTGCCAAATTATGTTGTATTGTAGGAAATATCAAAATATTAAAACCTTACTTCTTTAGGTTTACAACAATGTTATCTATATATACAAAAATCGAGTTAAGGTTTTTATAAATAAGTTAATTCCAAGTTTTCAAACATTATTTTAAATATTAAACAAAGCTATATTTGGTATAACTTCGCATGGGAAATAAGTTTGAAATGTTTTAGTTTATTCGAATTATTATAGCTTAAAGCTCTTTTAGTTTTTTATGTTTCTTAACAAATTTAATAACAGCAAACATATAATTTTGTTACTAAATAAACAAACATTTTTTCCAAACTATTTCTCTAAACATGAATAGATTTTTAATAAACGCTTTGTTTGGATAACTTAAACACTTATATTCTAGAGTTTTCCATAAAATACACATTTTTGTTTAAATTTTAGAGATATAATTAATAATGTTTTCAAAGAAATTAAAAATCGGCAATTTATTTGCATTTCCAGTTTGCATTTATGGCTCTTTTCGCCATCTTCGCCATTGCTTTCGCCCAGGAGTCAGCCCCCAAGGAGTCCCTCAAGGGCTCTGAAGCCGTGTACCTGGCCTCCCCTTACGGCTACGCTGGTTACGCTGGTTATGGTGCTTACCCCTACGCCGGCTACGGTGTTGGCTACAACGCCTACTCCGGCCTCTACTACCGTTGAAAGTTTCTGTGAACTGACTTCAGCCTCCACGTCAAGTCTATGTCATCATCAAAATTATACTGTTAGAACATGTTTATAATCTGGTCCTGCTCGTAAGCCTGGTATAACATGTGTTTTGTAAAATAATATTCAATGTACTATATTCGAAAATAAATTGGCTCTTTTCGCCATCTTCGCCATTGCTTTCGCCCAGGAGTCAGCCCCCAAGGAGTCCCTCAAGGGCTCTGAAGCCGTGTACCTGGCCTCCCCTTACGGCTACGCTGGTTACGCTGGTTATGGTGCTTACCCCTACGCCGGCTACGGTGTTGGCTACAACGCCTACTCCGGCCTCTACTACCGTTGAAAGTTTCTGTGAACTGACTTCAGCCTCCACGTCAAGTCTATGTCATCATCAAAATTATACTGTTAGAACATGTTTATAATCTGGTCCTGCTCGTAAGCCTGGTATAACATGTGTTTTGTAAAATAATATTCAATGTACTATATTCGAAAATAAACATTACATACATTTATATTTACAAAAATGGTTTATTAATTCTTCACTATTTATTTTGAACCTATTTTAATTCTTTATGGCACTATGAATAAAAAACATTATTGCTAGCCTTACAGAAGTACGCCACTTATCCCTCTCTTGAGATAGTTAGATGCATTCCAACTCATTACATCATATCCCTAGCTTTGGTTAATTAAATCAAGTCCACCTCCTCCCATCCCATCCCTATCTTAAGTTTGTTATATCAAGTCCACCTCATTACATCATATCCCTATCTTGAGTAAGTTATATCAAGTCCACCTCATTACATCCCATCCCTATTTTAAGTTAGTTCTAGGTGACCTGGTGGTCTAGGGATAAGGTGTTAGACTTCTGTTGTGGGGGTCCGGGGTTCAATCCTTGGTTCCGGCACAGATTTATCTGATTACCAAACTCTCCCTTCACCTCTGACAATACGTGTATTAATCACAACTTGTGAGTGTGGGGAATGCCAGGTCTCCACCGTGGTTCGGATTCCACGTTAAACTATAGGTCCTCCATTTCATCTCACAATCACCCTGCCATTACACATTAGCGTAAGTACGTATAACCCGAACGGGTAGTAAGACGAGGTGCTAATAATAATAAGTTGGTTCTATCCAGCCCACCTCATTACACCCTTTTCTTATCTTTCTCTAGTTCTACTTTATTCCACCCTATTTCTTTCAGGTCCTTTCTAGTGTTAGCCTCTTTCTTATCTTCATCTAGGTCTTCCCATTGATTTGGCCAGTCAATACTCTGAACAATGTTCTAGATTCTTCCATTCACCCTGCATGTTCCTATCCGTCATAACCTGCGAAATTTTATTGTCTTGACATCGCAAAATACCTTTCCATCTATGTGATAATTAACTAAATAAAGTAGGTATCTTATGTCCTTATAATAGCAGAGCAAATACTATCCAAAGTAGCCCATTAAAGTTATTGGGTTATTACATAATTTTGTCTGTCCTTAATGAAAAGGAGCTAAAAGATTTCCATAATACACTTACCTGCGTTAGTGGCCAAATGGTCTAGGGCGTCAATCTCGTGTTACACTGAGATGCTGATGGTGGGGAAGTCAGGGGCCAAATCTTTATCGGATCTACTGATGGTGGTTTTTTATAACTGGTTGCCCACTCTCCTTTTACGGAAATGTTGGTATACTACCTATAAAATGCTACCTTATTAATCCCTACCCCACTAGAGTATTTATCATATATGCGTATAAACTGAACAGGTAGTAAGACGCGTTGATTAAAAAAACACTTAAATGCTCCTGGTTTCAGTCTTGTTAGAATGGATTATCTCTGGAGAGTTCATGGTCTTGAGGTGATATTACTAGTATTCCTGGTTACAGGGTTGGGAGTCTAGTGTTAAGAATGAGGCATTACATTTCAGAAAACCCTGTGTGGCAAAAGTAAACGTTAAATTACGTTGTTTACGGTCATCTCGCTTTGAGTAATATCGCTGATGTGTTCTAATACCAGACGCCGCTCAAAACAATCTTGAAAGAATTATATTACTCAGATCCAAGTGGAGCTAGTATTTCTCAGTCATCACGTGGTGTCAAATAATGTGAGGCATGAGTGATTCTGAGCTACTAACTAAAATTGGTCCAAACTTATGAATACTTGTGTTACTAATATGGAATATCTACAATAAATACATATTTTATTTCACAATCAATTCAAGTAGGCTATACTTTGGCCACTACCATTAAATATTGTGCTTCTCACATTTGAGTTTCTTTAAAGTATTGAAGACTAACAATAGTAGCTGGCGTTTCCCGGGGTAACCACGCAATGCATTGCGTGATAATACCGAGTAACGTTTTTTTTTTTTTGCTGCAAGCAAACCGAAAAAACTCTTTATTTTATTTATTTCTAATCAGTTTTTAATGAATTAAAAAAATATAATAAAAAATCTAACATTCCATCTTCGAGGTGCACATATTTGTGTAGAGGATCTAATAGTTTTAAAATTTCAGGCCTCTTCTGGTTGTCCATATCGCGCAACGATCATGGCAGACAATTAAAAAAACGTTCATTTTACTATAGATATTGTATCGAATAGGAAGGCTGGGTATGAATTTAGAGTAAATAATAGTTAGTGGTCCCGGGAAACTTTAGACATAGGCAAGTTCTGTGCCTGAAAACAATGTCGATGTTTGTAACACCTACCTATACCGATTAAACCGGATCTTAAATAAAAGATTACGTTAGAGCGAAAAAGAACAATAATGTTAATCCATGCATTATTCCTTTGAAAATAGTAAAATTAGGATAAGTGAAATAGTTTTTTTTAAACTTAAAATCATATTTTACAATTTTTCAGTGTATTTTAAACATGGTAAAATGGTTTCATTGGTCTCAATGCCGTGTTTTTTTAAAAATAAGGACCACGATAAACCAAAGTATGTTATGTTTGGTTTCAGCTATACTACCCAACTAAGTCAGCGTTCATTATAAAGTTATCAATGGGGGTGAGACGTTCTAAAAGAATGGAAATATTTATGGCATAATGATTAGATATTTTTCAGGCTCATAAGTACCTCATAATTATATGCCCAAATTTTTCAAAATATGTGTATGTAGTATTCTTCTCGGTATGCTCACGACATAATCTTGAGTTTTTTTTGATGATGTGGAATTTAGGACCCGAGTTCTGACCAAGTGTACATATTATTTTAAAAACGGTTCTCTACTTTTATTCCATGCAAATGGGAATACAGTTTATCTTAATTATGCTTTTATTAATTATTATTATCTCACAAATGCCATTAAAATTTGTATTTCCCAATGGTCAGTGAGAATCAGCGTATTAAAATAAGTTTAAAGATGAAGAGTAGTTTAAATCCCACTTCCAGGAATGCTATATTAAAAAAGCCAGAGAAGGCTTAAAACATTTAAAACGATAAAATATGATACAACATCATTGTTAAAAATTCATTTTACAAACACCTCTAACGCATTTCAAACAAAATTGAGGAAATATTAATTTAAAAGTAGCTATTTTGGGTGTTTTATGTATTTAGTGCTGACGTATCGGCTTTTAAATTATTATTTAATGCAAAGAAACACACTAAAACAAGGTGATTTTTAAAGGAAAAACAGCATTACACACCTAAAGAGAAAAATCTGAAACGTATGGTGGAAATCTTACCCCAATCTTTAAGGCCCAAAGTTCAGGTTTGCAGCTAAGAAATCATCTAGTTCTGCTAGCTACATGCTTTGTGATAAATAGATAGATGCTCATTGGGTCCATTCCTTAAGTTGGTATAATTATGTACTTTTATTGTTTACCCTGGTCTACTTTTTCTAAATATAATTTATTTATTATCTTTAGTTTAAAATTTTAGGATAGGTATCAAAATCACTGTATTATAGCTAATTAAAATTAAAACATATTTTATATCTAGGATTATTAAACACAGATCTAGTGTGTGCTAAAAAAATATAAGGAATATATCATTGTAGTGGACCTCTAGTTCTGCTAGCTACATGCTTTGTGTTAAATAGATAGATGCTCATTGGGTCCATTCCTTAAATTGGTATAATTATGTACTTTTATTTTTTACCCTGGTCTACTTTTTCTAAATAGAATTTATTTATTATCTTTAGTTTAAAATTTTAGGATAGGTATCAAAATCAATGTATTATAGCTAATTAAAATTAAAACATATTTTATATCTAGGATTGTTAAACACAGATCTAGTGTGTGCTAAAAAAATATAAGGAATATATCATTGTAGTGGACCTCTATATTTATGAAAAACTATAATATAAGTGAATTACGGATTTTAATCTAATAAGATAATCTTGAATGTTAAATTAGGAAAAAAGTTGTAATTTTATAAAGGCGAATATCTTAATAAACACAAATTTAAAACATATATAAATGTATGGAATGTTTATTTTCGAATAGAGTACATTGCTTCTTATTTTACAAAACACATGTTATGCCAGCCTTATGAGCAAGACAAGATTATACACATGTTCTAACTGTATAATTTTGAAAATGACAAATTGATGTGGGGACTGAAGTCAGTTCACATAAACTTTCAACGGTAGTAGAGGCCGGAGTAGGCGTTGTAGCCAACACCGTAGCCGGCGTAGGGGTAAGCACCGTAACCAGCGTAACCAGCGTAGCCGTAAGGGGAGGCTAGGTACACGGCCTCAGAGCCCTTGAGGGACTCCTTGGGGGCGGACTCCTGGGCGAAAGCAATGGCGAAGATGGCGAAAAGAGCCAGAAATGCAAACTGAAACCAAATAAATAATCAAATTTTATTTATTTTGTTAATATTTTTTGATGTAAGTAAAAATAAATGGTTATAATGTGATAATTTTTAATTAAAATATTATACACCATACATTTATTAAATATCTAATCATATTTAGAGCACCGAGAAGATGATATTCTTAGTTTGAAAACAGTTTCAATAACATTAAAAATACTTTTTTTTTATCTAGTAGACAATGTCGACATTTTAAATAGTCTTGTTTTTAATCATATGTATTCGAAAACATTAAATAGCCAAATAAAATAAACTCTAAGAGCTTACAGTAATTTCCTCCAAAATATTCATATATCTAGAGTTCTAAACCATTGAAAGAACTATATGTTCTTCGAGAACATTTAGTTTTTTCTGAAGCTTTTAGAGTTACGGTGAATATAATCTTATTTGACGTTTAAAATACATCGGAAAGCAAATGCCACTTATTTAAACACACTCGTATTAAAATTTTATATCCAAAAATTGTATTGCGTTAAAATAAAGTTTTAATACTTTAAATTTCATATTGATTAAATTTGATAAAAATTTCCATAGCTATTATATTTTGCCGTGGCCAAGTAAATTTAAACAAAGTTATTTATTCTAACCATCTTCATTACATATATCGTTGCCCAAAATATGTACTGGCGTAACTGCAGTTTCTCAATTTTTCAGGAGAGATATTTAAAGTTTTCTTAAAATTCAGTTTCACATCATATCCTATTTCAATGATTATTTGGTTTGAGATAGGTATATATATGACCTTTAAAACACAGCAATAATTTTTTCCCTACCACTAAACCCCCCCCCCCCC